>LSHD01014438.1:0-14782 GCA_001563735.1 Leucoagaricus sp. SymC.cos | reverse complement strand
GGAATGGATATCGTTGAACAAATAGGGCGTCTTCACCCCAGCGATGGGATTCCTTCAAAACCAGTTATTATTGTAAACTGCGGTACAGTGCAGGCAGACCTCTCACTGAAAGGTATGTAACTCATCATGTGGTAGCGACTATCTATAGGCTATGTTGTTGATCCACGTATGTACCGCATCATGACTCGCAGGCAGTAATCAGTCCACACGCATAGTTGGCCTGATCCGGGATATGCTAACCGACGATTTCACCTATAATAAACTCAAAACACTGAGAAACAAGGATGCAGAAGTGATCGTCGATATCATGCAAAAGGTTCGTACGACCAATGGCTTCTTCAAGATTAAGCTCACTTTCACAAACCACAGACCCTAGACACTCAGGAAATTCCTGACAACCTGCGACATTCCATCATACGGAATATTATACGGATCTGCAAAAATTCAGGGATCTTTCCGCCTTGTCTCGGAGTTTATGGAATCAGGTTGGACGACACTAAATCAAACAATTCAGGAGGGTTTGGCGATGTTTACAAGGGTACTCTTCGCGATAGACCGGTTTGCGTAAAGGTCTTCAAACAACAAGGCAAAGCAACCCTCAGAGAACTGATTACGGTCGGGTTTTCTATCACTGTCATTGTTTTTCCGCTAATTAAATGTTTGACAGAGTTGTGTAGGAGAAGCGATTGTATGGCGCCAGTGCAAGCACCCGAGCGTTCTTCCTTTTTATGGTATATTCCGGTGGAAGGACACTATCTGTCTGATATCCCCGTGGATGGAGAATGGAAACCTCAGTGACTTTCTCAAGGCGAATCCGGATGCACCCAGACTACCGTTCGTAAGTGATAATTGTACTGCTTCCTATCAGAATCAAATAGCCGTCTCTTATGAAAGGGCTATGATGTCACTGACGGTCTGGCCTATCTACACCGTCAATCAATCGTCCACGGGGATCTAAAAGGGGTAGGTCTTCTCGTCTTCACAACGTCTTTCGTTATCCTGCTAACAAGACTAGGCAAATATTCTCGTGACACCAGGTGGCTCAGCCTGCCTCGCCGACTTCGGTCTATCCTCCATCAAGAACCTCGCGGACCAACAACGATTTTGGACTCAACAAGGAACCATAAGTGAAGCCGGAGGTACACCACGCTGGCAAGCTCCCGAGCTTCTAAGCGATGAGGGCCGAAAGGATCCGCGTCCTACATTCAAGTCCGACATCTATGCGTTAGGTGGTGTCATGTACGAGGTACAGTAAATCCAAATATTTACCATGGTTTCGTCGTCTGCTTATCATGATACACGTCAGATCTTCACGGGCCGCGTCCCATTTCACGAAATCCCCAACCCTTTTACCGTCATGCTGACTCTGGTCCGATCCAAGGACGTACGGCCTACTCGACCTCCCGTGACTCAGGACTCGGAGTTGCTGGATGAAATTTGGCAATTAATGGAGGAATGTTGGGATGCTGAGCCAGAAAAACGACCAGCCATCGAACAAGTGGTTAGAAGAATACGAGGGGTTTATCCTGGACCTTTTGTGCTGATGCGATGGATGATGTGGATACGGCAGTGGCAGCAGCAGCAAACCAACATTTTGCACGGAATAGGACTCTTGGAAATGACCTTGGGTGGTCGTTGGGTGACGAGAAACGAAATGGATGTCCTTGAACGATTCACAGATCCCATTGAAGACCAAGGAGATCCTGGGTACGACCAACATTATGAAATTTCCTCGTAGTTTCCCTTATCGCATCATCCAGTTTTGCACCTCACTCGATTCTCGGCATATGTAAATAGATACCACTGTACGGGCTTACAACCATGGAGCTATGCTTGTTTTTCGGATTTTGGGAAACGTTGATAAAATAAGTGATAATTATACAAAAGCCCCGCCTAATGCAAAGTCATAAAACAGATATTAACCAGTTGAACCAGACCGATGACAATGATTGAACAAAAAAAAGCCAAAACATGACTAACTTGATAGCAAAAGCCATAACCATTATGCTTTTTTCCAAAAGAAACCTGAGAACGAATGAAGATGTCTACATAATTGAAAGGGGAGAGTCGTTCAAATGTCAAATTGATGGTCGGCCCATCGCGCCGGACAGTGAAATGTCTGAACCGGATACGGAACTCATGGTACATAATCGCCAGTAAAGACGCCGAAATCCCAACTCGCCCTCGTAACCTTAAGCAAATTTAGAATAGCCGCAAAGTATCATGAAGGGAACCATATTATACGCAGACAAACCACATTCTGCAAACACCTTTTCAGAGCCCCGCGAAAGTGATCAACAGGGGGACAGGATCGGAAAGCTTAATGTCAAAAGCATTGAAACTGAATCCTCGTGCTGGAGGCCAATTGCTGACATATCGGACACCACGCCGACCACATTCCCTTCTTCCAAGGACAGTCTAGCGCTCATGTACCGAGCGTCCCACACTGACATCTTCGGTTGACATTCAAGCTGTCATGTAGGGAGGTTGGAAGTGTAAAGCCAGAACAACTATATTCTATGTCAGAGTCTGAAAAGGCCGATGTCCGCGAACTGGAGATAGGGTGGATGGATTTCGAAGCTTATCAGAAAATCAGGTACAGAGCGCCGCAACAGGCACGATAGACAGCAGCTAATTTTATTCGCGGATTCGACATCTGGGCGGGAGAGAGGCGGTTGAAAGAGAGGGTATATCAATGGCGGCCACGTCAGGATGAAGGCGTATCACATGAGGGACGTTTCGAGTCTTCTGACCCAGAAATGGAAAGGTGCGAGAAGTCGAGGAAGGAAGGAGACTGTTCCCACTGGAAACTAAAGCATTAAGATCCGAGGAGAGGCGGAGAAGAATGACCATAGCAGATAAACTTGGAAAAACCGAGTGTATGCGGGCGTGTCAATGATACGAGTGAGGATCGATGATGAAGTGGAGAGATGCGATAATGATAAAAAGCGTCCAAAGAGCGAAGCTAGTGTCTTATGTGGTGTTCTTAATGTGAATGAGAGGACGGGGACAATTGTCCGGGTGAGTACAAGTCTATTCGTATCGTCAGCCAACTGCTTATTACCGCAAGCTGAAAAATGCACGTTACGGATACTAGTGGAAAAGACGAGAAGGACTGATGTAACCACGATAATCTGCCCTTAGCAGATGATGCAACCACAGCAGCCTGCTCCAGAATCAGTATCATTTGCACCAGTCAAGGCTAGAAACGAAGTAATGTCCGTTTAGTAGATGAATCGAAAGCAAAAGGACAAATTAACTCACCATCGCTGTTTTTTCGTTTCTTTTTGATCGTGCCATCCTCGCCCGAAGGGCCGTACGGCCTTATGGACAGATGCACAATCGTAGGTTGTGGTGTATTGGGTAAAGAAGCGGGAATTTTGAGCTCTATACACGCATATAGTCAGGCTGCGGAACCATGGGTAACAGCATCAGACGTACTGGTCAAGGTCTCGTCATCCTGTAGCATCTTGCCCAAGTATAGCACCCGTAGATAGGAAGGCGCCGGCGGGCGCTCGCCCTGCCAATCTAAGACCAGAAACGAACATGAGCACGATCACAGCCAGAAGCACAGGACCTTACCACTAGGCCACGCATTCCAGATCAGTTCTTTGACACGTCCAATAGTCGTCTCCGGCTCGAAGGACATTGTTCGCCTAGGAATGCCTGAGGTGTCTGCGGAACAACTTCTTGCTGTTGCACTGAAGCCTTCTGTGATTCATCCACACCAGTCGTTGTCGAAGCCATAGGCACAGCAGATCCAGTCTCAGCCGGGACAGCGGTAGAAGTTATATGAGACTCCTGAAGCGCTTTTGGAGAGTCTTCTTGTGACACTGGTGACTGTTCCGAGCTGCCTCCCGGGGGCGAAGCGTCGGGTGAGCTGCTATGCCGGTCTTGAGGCACAATGCCCGAGGATTGCACAGCTTGAGCCTCTCCGTCTTCGGTTATGGTGTCTACCCGCGTATGCGATGTTCGTGCTGAAGGTGATGCGACACCTGAGGTCTGGGCGTAAGGAAAAGTTGGTGGCGGTTCGAGTGGACTATCGTCATGGGGAAGCTGTTGCGACAAATTGGCCGCTGTCGACACTGTGGCAGGCGTCTGTGACGCTGTCGTGGTCACTGTCGGCGATTGTGGTGAGGAGATTGAAGCGGTGGACGGAGGGGCAGACATCGTGGTGGTAGAAGGAGAAGATGGGAAATGAATTAATGACATATGTATATAGTTAGCGCAAGACAAAACCTTGCTCATACACTCGTGAAACATTTCCACGTGCCTACCAAACTCGAGACCTTCGCCAATCTCGTTTGCTCGCTTAAAATATTGTTCTCCAACTTCGCAGTAGGTCAGCGTGTTCTCAACAAGTTCTCACTATGAATTATGCCTTCCCAGGTCTGGGGATTTTCCCACTCATCACCTAGACCAAGCCCTTTCTTTCCACGCGTTCTTCCCTTCCCTCCACTCCTTCCGGCGGTTCTTTTGCTCCCGAAGAATCAAAATCCTGAAAAGAGAGATATTTTGAGCTCAAAGAATCCGGTGTCAAAATTCTACTCGCTTTGTCAAATTTCTCGAAATTCTAGCTCCCGCGTTCACGAGGCACAACTTTCTTTCATTGCCTCTTCAGGGTCCTTACATAAATCATCCGAATCAGCCGAGACGGTTCTGGTCGGCTCGAATCTCGACAGTGACAATATCGCAATTGAAATCATTTTCCGCAGAAAAGAGAAAATGAGCCAGAATCCTTTTACGAGATTCAAATATTAGTTTCTGAGCTGGAGATGAGGACAACCAAAGTTCACTCAAGTCAAATTTCCGGAATGGGGGTTGACAAGACAGGTAGACTCCAATGAAGAGGATCTAGATCATCTGGATTCTGGACCAGCAATGCTCACCTGAAGAGTAGATAATGGAGATGCTCATTCGGAATTTTGGCCAAAGTTAATAAACTGGGTCCAGTACAAGGCTCTAGTAAGTCTGAGCATGAATAGATGATAGCTTTTGCCAGTGAGACTAGAAGCAGAGCGCCTCAATTGTTTCGATAGTACCACGCTTTAAGCTTCTTTCTCTAGAAGGACATTTCCGAATCATGGAAAATTGTAGACAGTCGTGGAAGAGAGACTGGCTGGTAGAGGTTTGCTTTCAGTGCCCCAGATTTTTCTGAGCAATAGCAGAGCGTGGAGAAAATCCAATGAAGTATAAGATAAGCAAGGCCACCGCTGCAGAGATGGTAATATTTCCCAGGTTGGGTGCGAGCAGACTAAACAGTCATTAAGATCCTTACAAAGTGGATTTAGTCGTCATTGAAATGAAAGTACCAATGAAGCGTCACACCGGCGCATCGCATGCAAGTCAGTTGAGGTTCGAACATCGGTGAGGGAGTGAATGAAAGGAGTCAGGAAGAAAATGAAAGAATTGAGGAATGGAGTAAAAGGTCTTAGGTAGGCTGTCTTATAGCAGCAACTCGTTTCGATCGAGTGACCTCGGGGTTATGGGCCCCGCGCGCTACCACTGCGCCATGCTGCTTTGTTAATTAAGTAAAACATAATATATATGATCCATAGAAAAATCAAGGCCGAGATGACTCATACTCACACTCCCCAAACCAGAAAATCTAATCGTTTATTGATGGCGTCACATCACTCTCATCCATCGACCCTCCGTCCCGAGTTATCATGAATCCACCATCACGACCTCCCCAGCTTCACAACATTTCGCCATCTCACACTGCCCAGGAACGCTCATATCTGTCAACTCGGCTTTGAGGCAGCTATATGTAGAGTGACACACCCTGTCGCCGTGGGCACTGTCAATGGCGTATTCTCCGGAACTCAATTCCAAAACCGGGTATTATCTACGAGTTATGTCATCGTCTCTTCGTGATTCCCGTATGAGGCTACTGGTGGCTCTGGAGACCGGCGGTGTTTTGCACTTGGCAGATAATCTCCAACTACATATGTGGCTCACGTCAAGCTTCTCTTGCGTTGGTCGTGTGTCCTTCGGACTGCTCGCATTATCCCGGCCATCATCCTCCAAATATCGTACAAGTTTGGAAATCGTACAATGGCACAAGATTTGTAGGACGGCGATATCATCTGCCATTCCTGCCGGAACACTGCAATGGACGGAGGGAGACAGAGAAACCCGATTATCCCGCCAACCCTCGTACCTTGACCTCTTGGCAACACATATTTTCATCGACATGCTTGAACTGATCTGTTAGGTATGTTCGAAGAGGGTTTTACGAAATATCATAGGACCTGATGACAATTTGGGCATTGATGGTTCCTCGCTGTGTCAAGCGCTACTCTAGTAATCGTGTAAGGCTTCAGTTGTCTCTCCTTGGAACTTGGCGGCGCGCACAAACGATGTTGTGATTACATTCTCGCCTCACAGAATGAATACAGCATGTCTCCAAATACAAACACAAACTGCTGACCAGTCAATGTCTTCGATAAATATCCGAATCGCGATGTTCCAAGATCGGACAACGCCCTCGGCTCATTTTACCTCACTTGAATGAGTGTTGTGTGCAATTTCTGAAGAATTGAAAAACAAATTAGAGGCAAACTATTCCTTTCTGTGACAAGCTCGCCTAATCACTTGCTTTCCTAAACAATTATTTAAACGAGAAACAACGACGTCGCAGGAGAACCAGCACTACTGTATCACGCTATGACGTCTCGCCCGGCTCCGAATCCGTAAGGACTTAAAATGTCTGTTGTGCTTTTCAGTCAAGAACTTACACTACTACGCTTGGAGCCGGCAGCCACGGGCCGCATCGTCAATGTGGATTGGTATCAATGTTGGCCGGTCATTTTCGGCTCCCCTCTGAGCATTTTCATCTGTGTACTACAATGTGCTCTTAACTTATTGAATTAGCCAAGTTGCGAATGGAATGATGAGCGAGACTAATATCATGATAATTTTCTCCCAACGGAATCCTCAAACCATCACGCGCTGATCTGTAAGAGTCCAATGTCTTCCCTTGTGTTTAACTGTGATATGATGACGATCGCCAAGGTTTACTGGGTCCATAATTAAGGTAATGTCCCATAGATACACGCCCAATAGGCTGCAAACATGTACAAAGTTGCGGCGCATTGTCAGGCAACGTGAGCTGTATCTCCATACTCGTTCCTTACCTCTCATTCCTTCGTGCGATGCCGGCTGCGGCGTCATGGTTAACGCGGCGCTTGGAACAAGTATACAAATTATGTGGTTTTGTCACTTCCATGACCCATGAAGCATCAAGCCTGATCCAACGTACTTGTGCCATGTCCTGAAATTCACAGTAATTAGTCATGGAGCTAGCCTTGGGTCTGGCACCGATCCCCCGGTGAATTAGAAGACAAACGCGCTTCAACCATTATTCCTTCTATACCCTGACATGCTCATCCAAATCTGAAGCAGCGGGCTTGCAATCCACTTTGTGACTCAAGTTGACCCTATCGGGCCGGCCTGCCCATTACGACTTGTTCCACGGTTGGTTTAGTACAACTACATCGACGGGTCTCTCCCGAACAGTTCCCGCCTGTGGCCTAGATTAAATAGCCTAGGCTATTAACGTTGAGCACTAGCGGCTCGGTGTTCGATATCCGTACGTTTGCAAACCCGACATTAAGTAATAATGGAGCATATCCAAAGTTAGAGCTGACGTTCTTACGTTCTGGCGTTGGACGCCACGTTAGTGCGTTCCGTGTCCCACTTTATAGGCGCTCAAGTTGCCAGAGTTTGAGGTAGTATCACAACTGTTCCTTCATGTGTACACGTGAGCATTGGGAAAATATGTGATCCCGACGTTTTCGCTTTATTCCACAAGCTGTCACTGTCAAAATCCAACCTGCTTGATTAGTCCAGCAAGAGGCTGGATCGCCTCTTCAGGTAGGTAAACGCAAAGGGCAATAAACATTGAACCCAGTCTCGGAAGGAAACAAAAAGGAAGCATCAAATATATGTGCACTTAGGCATCGGCTTCTCCCGGCTTTTCTTGAGTTCCTGATTTCTTGTCCCCGGTTATCAATTATTACCCCATCGCTGTTCGGTCCTAGGTTCATCTTTATCTCAATCGTGGAGGAGGGTGCCATGCTGCATCTCGTTGAGGAATCAAGGGGATTGTCTATAGCGAATGAGAGTTTTTTTTTTTGAATATTCTGACTTAGTTTCTATGAGCACTTTTCCTTGATTCTCAAATATATTTTTTTCAGGCCCGAAAAATGGCCATCCCACTAAAAAAATCCTTAAAAATCTTGAAAAATACAGAAATTGAGTGCTCTTGACGAGCTGGACATGATTCTGATAAAAGGGAAAGGATCAAATTCCAAATCTGGTCAGAAAAAATTCATTAAAAAAATATCAAATATTGCTTGAACCTCTCTCTACTCCAGTATGCCGCGTGGACGGCCTGCTAAGCATCCTCGCAACACTTCTGGACTTCGAAACCAATTAACCAAACCTATTTCCAGAGTTGATGGGCCCGCGAACACTGAACATCAACCCCAGGCTTCCTTTACCTCATCAGATGTCGTCGCAGACTCTTCGTCTGATACCGATCTTGACTTGGAGTTGACATGGGAAAATGCCGTTAAAGCACAAGCTCAGGTCAATGAACCCGGAGCGGACTCAGAAGATGAGGATAAAGTGGGGCTGGGCTTGGATATGTTAGATGACGAGGTTGAAGAGATTGACAAAGAAGAAGAATGTTGGGAGGATGATATGTTAACCTGGAGAATGGCAGGACTGGCTAAGCAGCAGAAGCAGGATCTGAAAGATCCAGATTGGCTCCCTTATGCTGTGAAGAAGAAGGGCGGTGTCAAACAAGGTGAGCAAATGAGCTGGCTACTTAAGCTTCAAAATATCCATTCTTGCCTCAGCATGACTGAAAACATATATTAAAGGTCCCGATGTTATGAGCAAAGCACCGAGAACTGTTCGTCGACACAAGAAGATGTGGGAGACTCAGAAGAAGCTTGATATGTTCAGTTTCACGCAAACACACCACAGCTGCTCTGACCCAGAGTCCAAAGAGTCCAAAGCTGGGTTGTAGTCCAATAATCCTGCAAATGTTGAGAATGACCCCAAACTGCTACTGGCTTTTGCCATGGAACCAGTGATTGATTCAGAAGCTGAAGCAACAGCAACTGAACTCATCGCGCCTGCTGACAGCAATGACTCGAGAAGCACCAGTGTTATCAGTGTTGACTTGATTGTGCCCACTTTGGAAGCTCAGGCTGTGCATGAGGACAGATCTGGTGATGAAGAGGGGTAGGAAGAAGAACTTGATGAAGCTGTTTTTCCAGCATCGTCAGAGATGAAAGGGTGGGAGATATTGTGAGAGCAGATTAAGCAGGACCTTGAGAAGGGGAAGAAGATACTGCCATTGTCAAAGATCAACCAGCTGGTTGTTCTTCTCAATTTCGCAAATTTGAGGTTGAAGGGGTATGGTCGGATTGCTGCCAGCAATGAGGTTGCCAAAGTGTGGAGCAAGTCCAAAGGTACACATTTTGCTCGAAAAATCCGCACGCTGGCACGCTATTACGAGGTGATGGAACAACTCCCTGTCGAGAAGCAGGGTGGATCTCGGAAATCGCAAAGTTTGCTGGCCGATGAAAGGATCAAGAATGCAGTAAAGGAATGGCTCAGCTCGAAGACGCCTGGCTATGTCACGCCCCGACAATTTCAAGATGCAATCAATTCAAGCATCTTGCCTGCTCTCGGTATTGTATTGAAAGCACTGCTGAGTGATCGAACGGCACATCGGTGGTTATGTCACCTGGGGTGGAAGTTGACAACCTTGAAAAAGGGGGTCTATATGGATGGTCATGAACGACCTGATGTCGTTCAGTACCGTCGTGATGTATTTCTACCAACTGTGGCGTGTTTTGAAGTACGGATGGCAAAGTATGATGGAGTGGATATGACGTGCATTGCTCCAAATCTTCAACTGGGTGAGAGGGAAATTATTCCTCTCTGGCAAGATGAATCATGCTTTACAGTGAACGAATATAAAACAAGTGCTTGGTGATGATTGCAGTTTTCTTAGAGATATACTGATTGCTCATATTTTGTATTGGCATTCATAGGTTGCAGGAGGGACAGACCATCCTTCAAAAGAAAGGCTGTGGCTGTCTGATTCATGTCTCAGAGTTTATTACTCCAGAGACTGGTTACCTTGTTCATCTCGACATTGATGGAAATGTTCTTGATGAAGCTCGCAAGATCATTTATCCTGGCTCAAACAGTGATGCATGGTGGGATGCTCCACAACTTCTGGAGCAAGTTAAACATGCTATTGATGTCTTCGAAAAGCAGCACCCGGGCTGTCAAGCCTTGTTCTTTTTTGATCAGTCTTCTGCTCACGGCTCTCTTCCACCTGATGCACTCAAGGCATTTGAGATGAACAAATCTGATGGTGGTAAACAATGACGTCAACACGACACCATTATCCCTGACTCAAACCCACACATCGAATATCAAGGAAAGCCTCAAAAGATGACTCTTCCCACCGGTGAGCCAAAAGGACTGAAGCGGGTCCTTGAGGAGCGGGGGTTTGATGTCCATGGTCTTCAAACCAAGTGTTCCCCTATCTGTACTCCTGAAAGCACTGGCTGTTGCATGGCTCGTCTTCTCAGTCAACAGGATGATTTCAAGCATCAAGAATCTATGCTCGAAATGCTGATCAAGAAGAGGGGACACCTGTGTATCTTTTTACCTAAGTTCCACTGTGAACTGAATCCAATCGAAATGGTCTGTATTTCTCATGCTGTAGGGCTTGCAACTTGAAACATAGTCACTGACTTGCATTCATTACTTAGTATTGGGGATGGGCCAAATACCGCTACCGGGAACATGTTAAAAACTCTTTTGCAGAAGCAAAAGAGCTGACTGAAAGATATCTCAACTCATGCCCGCCAGAGGTGATCCGACGTTTCATTAATCGCTCATGGCACTTTGTGAGTGCATACCGGAAGGGGTTAACCGGCAAGGCAGCAGCTTGGGCTGTTCGCAACCAGAGATCCCATCGCCAAGTGTCTCGGAGTGCGATGATGTCTATTGAGGCTGTCCTTAACTAGTTATTCTCTCGAAATCTGGCATGTATGTTCATTCAAATGTTCAAAAAAATTGGCCACCCTTAAAAATGCGTGGGAAAAAATACAGAAAAATCGTTTTTGGATGTTTCTCGATGAGTAGATTCCGAATCCATCATCAGATTTCAGCCAAAAAATCTTGATCGTGAGATATCAAGTTAGTTGTGTTTGGTTGTCCACAACTGTAGGTTCATCTTTATCTCAATCGTGGAGGAGGGTGCCACGCTGCATCTCGTTGAGGAATCAAGGGGATTGTCTATAGCGAATGAGAGTGAACGTGGTTTAGTCAGGACGTTTCAAGTTCCCGCTGAACCTTTCTTGGTGGGGATGAAAGTTCTCTGACCTGATACTACATTGTAGCTGCCGCTTGGACTTCGTAACCTCGGGAGCTTACTATGGATTGAAGTATCTTTGAGCTCGAACTGCGGAGTATTTATGTATAATCTCTTTGCGCAGGAGCGCCAAACCCAGGTTACCTCATGATGGTAGAGTCGAGTGTTATCCTATATTATTATCACCGCCATCCCTGGCGACCATCTTCCTGATGCCAGGCTTGGATCACTGTGGGACAACACGTAATTCTTTTTCTGTGTAGCCGTGTTGTGCGTTTCTCCAATGATTCCGATTATTGAATCTGACCAGTGCGAGTAATGTGTAATAGTATTCAGACAGCTACATGTCCAGATAAGACAAGGCCCAAGCACGACAGCTTTGACATACCTACACCCATATGTACATGTGATGGTCAAGAATATCGTCTCAGGCCGGGTGTTATGGCTTGCACAAATCCAATTTAAGACGATTGCGATCTCGACGTTGATCCGATGTATGTTTAGATTCAGATGTACTGATACACGCATACGGGATTCTAGGTCCAAAAGGAAGGTCACACACACAGGGTCGAATCCATGCATCCGTAATTGATGTTGGAACGACCGTTGCGTACTTATATTCGCCTCGTCTAAAAACACGTCCAACTACCCCGCTCACACCATTCTTACTTGCCCCACGCTGTCCTGCCATCTCACCATCCCTCTTGATTGTCATTCAATCAAGGAGACATCTGATACGAGAGTGGAATATCCCTTGCCACGGTCAGTTCCAAACCGCCAATTGGTGAACTTCCGCCGACAAAACTTCACTTTTCAAATCCATCACTTCTCAGTTTCTCTCAAACACTCCTCCCCACGAAATGCTGTTCTCCCATCTTGGCTTCTTTGAAATTTCACTCTCAGTCCTTGTTTTCTCCTTGGTTGCTCGACTCAGACGGCGTAAGAACAAGCTGCCTCTTCCCCCCGGTCCACCAGGACTTCCAATTATTGGGAATGCGTTCGATATCCCCTTGGTTCGAATGCCACAGACTTACCTTGAGTGGACAAGGAGATACAGTAAGAGGTAGTTTCTTAACGTAGTTGGTTGTGCGTGACTTGATGCAGGGTCCGATGTTGTATATCTGGAAGCGCTGGGCAAGAAAATGGTCATTATAAATGGCTATGATGCGGCAACAGAGTTGCTCGACAAGAGAAGCCAAATATACTCGTGCCGGTAAGCGTCTTATACCCTACGACTAAACTTCTTTCCAACTGTCTTCTTGGTCTAGACCGCAGACGACGTTCTTGGGCCAGTTGTAAGTCTTCTCTGTTCCCATACACTTGGCATCCGAGCTTAAAATATATCATATTCCCATAGGATGGACCTTTGGTGGCTCTTCGCTATCATGCCGTATGGTGAAGAATGGAAGGAACGACGACGAAGTTGTGTACAACATTTTCCAGCATCAAACTTAAGTCTACATCAGCCCAAAGAAGTACACTTCATTCGCACGCGTTTACTCCCTCAGCTTGTGGAATCACCAGGCGGATTTATGGAGCACGTAAGACAGTGAGTTGTCGCCCTCCTATCATCGCCCATCACAAATAACTTATCGGGAATTAACCTTCCCGTGTCCGTGATCCGGCTCTATGAAACACTCATAGTGTGATCGGAGGAGTTTTGATTTCATTCACATATGGAATTCCAGTTCAACTTGAAAATGATCCTTTAATCTCACTCGCGGAGGAAGCGATGGCCGCCAGTGCATCAGGCGCTATCCCTGGAAAATACCTTGTTGATGTGTTCTCATTCCTCAAATACGTCCCAGAGTGGTTTCTAGGAGCCGGCTTCAAACGCCAAGCACGAGAATGGAAAGATCTTTGGAGGCGATTCACGAATGTCATGTTCCAGACAGCAGAAGAGCATACCGTGAGTGACAATTCCCTTCGGTGATCCGGATTAATCATGACGTGCCTTTCGTTAATACATATATATCTATCTATAGGCTCGTGGCGGTGGACAGTCTTCCTTTGTCTCCTCTTGTCTGGAGGCGATGGACGAAAAAAGGGACATTGAGAAGCAGAAGGTGCGGATTAAAGAGACCGCCATAACCTTGTTTGCCGGTAAATTGCATTCTGCTTTATATAAATCTGCGTCATTGTTGACTTTAAGGTTTTTAACTTTTAAGCTGGAGCTGATACGCTCGGAGCCGCTATAATCGTCTTCATTCTTGCCATGACTCTCAATCCTGAGGTTCAAGCCAAAGCCCAAGCTGAGATTGATAGAGTCCTCGAGAGCGGAAGGTTGCCGGAGTTTAGCGACCAGGAATCGTTGCCATACGTCACTGCTGTGATGAAGGAAACACTACGGTATGTCTTTTTATTTCTAATTTTCTCATGTTCCCTTCCCGGATACCCATTCCTTTTAACCGCTTTACATGACACCTGGTTGACTCGTGGTACTGATGACACAAATACACAGATGGCAACCGCCCAATCCACAAGGTATACCTAAGCTCTCATCCACTCCCTGGACACGTCAAACCCTAAATTTCTGATAGCCGTGCCACATCTCAACACCGAAGACGATACCTACATGGGGTATCACATTCCCAAAGGCTCAATCGTCATCCCAAACGTCTGGTCAGCAGTTCCTCCTTCACCTTCTCTAATAAAACTCGTTCACATCTGGCAAATCGTCATCTTATAGGGCAATGTCTCGTGATGAAAAACGCTTCCCAGAGCCTGAACAATTCCAGCCGGAGAGGTTCCTCACGTCTGACGGTAAACTCAATCCTAAAGCCAACGATCCATTTGATTTCGTTTTTGGTTTCGGTCGCAGGTGAGTCTGATTTTACCCACCTTCCTTACTTGAACGGCAATAAGCTCATCATTCATGATCATCGCCAAGAAAATGTGTTGGAACACATGTCGCCGTGTCTACTCTATGGATGACATTGGTTTCCATCCTCGCAACGCTCAAAATCAGTAAAGCGAGGGATGAACGTGGTAACATCATCGAACCCGTTGTTGACTTCAAATCCGCAAACATAGTCGCGTACGTCTCGTCCTTATACCTCCTAGCCCCCTTATTAACCAAGCACTGATCGCATGAAATAGGCTTCCATCTCCTTTCAAATGTTCAATCAAACCTCGTTCACGAGAAGCTGAAAAACTTATTTTCACTTCTGCAGAATTCGCCTCTTAGCTTTGTATTGATCAAATAGAGAAATGTGCTTATACCACCCTCCTTGCTTTTGTTCGTTTCGGGTTAATGTTTGGATCGGCTTATTATCCGACCAATTTGCTGTTTATTAACTGTAATCGCCGTACTGAGACGCTACCGTATCATTTGTAAATTAGACGTAATCATACCAGGGTTTAGGTGAG
>KQ963415.1:12897-33266 GCA_001563735.1 Leucoagaricus sp. SymC.cos | reverse complement strand
AGCCAACCTCGGAATCTCCTTACGTGTATCTTCTGCTTCTGGGGCTTGTTGGCCCCATATTTGGCTTCAATGGTTGCAAAGGCCAAATTTCAGGCTCAGAAAAAAAAAGTAGCCCATGCCGAGCTCAACGGGAAATTGTATGAGGCTGCTAAAACATATGCCCTGGAGCATGAGATCTCAAAGGAAGAGCTTCCCAAACCTCAAAAAAGAGTCAAGAATAAGGTTGCTTATGAGGAAATTGTAAAATATATGGGAGATATTTCCAGATGCGGGGGACAGTGTTAGGGAAGAGAGCCTCCGACGATCAATGGTCGTGAGGTACCGATACACAAAGAAGAATTTGACAATTGCCGTGCCAAGTGTAGTCAACGTTGAAGATGGAACATTCAAGTTTGGATTATTCGATGGAGGCTTCGGAGGCCAGTATTCTGCTGATTACGTTCATGGAAAGGCTGGTTTCGTTTACCTGGCTTCCCGACCGGATGGAGGGGAGAGATGGGAGTTTGTCTCTTGAGTGTACCGAATGCTCATTGGATTCAAATTTGAATTTCAAAATACCCTGTGACATGGTACTCGCCTGTTATTGTCTGCGAGGGCATAGATTCGATGATACATCTTACTATTCTCTATAGTATTATATAGTTGTACTCAGGATTTGTTCTAATTCTTAAGCACTGCATGTCTCGCCTTCTAAAGCTTCTGTAGCTATTCACTGTTCTAACACAGCTTACCTGGTGATAAACGTATACGTTGATAATTAATTCTTCGCTTCCTAAATTTGAGCCGCTGCTGTGCACGGCAGATACAAATCCTTTTCTAGAAAAAGTAGAGAAAAGAGAAGACATTAACATTACAAAAGTCCTTCATGATTCAAGCGACTATTATAAACTGCTGCTAAATTGCCATTCGTCAACTTGGTACTTGTTCTTACTATAGTAGAAGGATACCATATATCCAGCCGACACAAACGAGTTAACAGGTGAATCACCAACTTATTTGGTTCTCAAATGATTGATCGAACGTTGGAATCCGCTATTTGCTTCCCCAGTAATTAGCGTTGGATAGCTAATAGTCAAACATCACGTTGAAGAGCAGTGGCACAAAGCACCGACCTTGCGTCGACCTTGGGCAGCACTGTTTCACTCTTCCAGGCTGAAAGATTCCTTTTATCAGATATTGTTACGAATCATGGCAGGGTGTTGGAGCCAATTGGCAAAAAGGATTTTCATGGAAAGATCTGGGATTGGGGACGACAATATCAGATCCGACAATTAGACAGATAGGGGTAGTATCGGAGAGAAGCGCATTGTCTGGAAGAGTCGGAACTAGCAAAGTATCTTCCATCACGATCACGCGCGCCCACAAAGATACCGTCATCCCATCATCGCATGTACAGGTTTCCGACCCCAGACTTTTTTTGAACATCACCATTTATGGTGAAAAGTGACAAAGTGCGTGTGATAGACTATGAAGTTTCTTGAGAAAGAACAGTGCCCTCATTCAGTTGTACGAGAGGTACTACAAGCGCAGAGACGGCATCCCGTCCTCCGTGCCTCAGTTTACGAGAGGCTATCATAAAATGCTGTTGTTTGTAGGAATGGATGAAGCGAAAACACAAGAACTTACTCGGCGAAACAAAGAGTTTTCCTAGGCGACGTTGCTCGAATTTTCAGCCAACCGCCAAAATACTGCGACAACGCCCGCAGTACCGTTACAGCCGTACGGTCTCAGCGCCGCCTAAGTGCATGAAAGACGCTCAAGCTACTATTTAAACAAGGCCAGGAGATTCAAGTGGCCATTACAGCCCACGAATTCTGTATCCCCTCGAACATGTCGTTCTCACCCGGAATGTTTTACGTCTACCTGGAATGCGATCGTCACCAGGTGTGGCTGATATGTTCTGCTGGATGACTAAAGCTGACATGTAATCATTTCTTAGTTTCTTGCAGCGTTTCCTTCAAGGAACCATGCAGATAAATTCTGGCGCATCGTTCAGGAACTTAGTAGCAGATCGCCTGGGGAGCCTGAGTGTCGTAGGTTCGGTGCACAGTATATGGCAATCCCCGTCCTCCCAAGCAGATTGCGAACTTATGAGGGATGGGAACCTCGTTCGTGCTTAGTTCGTCCCATTGACGACAATCACACTATCCCAGTCGTCCCTCCCATCCAACAACCAGATAATATTAATGGGGGAATGTGGGTAAATTTATCTGAAGCATTCAGGAAGTTCATGACTCAAATCCTTTTTTGGGCACTTCAAGGTTTTACATCAGATCCACGACACGTCCCAAGTTTTACTGGCATTTTGATACGACCAACCGCCAGGTAGGGGTCTCGAAGACGCGCCATTCACGGTTTATGGTTCAAAGAGCGTGGAAATTGCCATTTAGAGTGGGAGGTGAAGAGGATATTTTGATTGGAGAGGACGATGTCATTTTGTCAGTTGTGCTGAGTGAACAAGGCCAAAGAGTCAAGATCGTCAAAGATCAGTACAATAGGTTGGTGCAAGGGAATGGCCAGAACGGGTCATTCAAGTTTTGGCTCTTTGAGAATGGGTTTGAGGCAGCGCATGGAGGAGAGGGACAAGTTCTTGTTGTTGGGCCCAGTAGTGGGGAGAGATGGGAGTTCGTAGCTTAACAACTTGGGTGCCTTGCGCAATGCGCATAGCCATAGATTAGATTAGAACAGCCTGCCGAGATTACCTATTATTAGGTCCACGCGATAATGATCGACATCAGAATTGCAGGAGTGAGCCGCTGCTGTGCACGGCAGATACAAATCCTTTTCTAGAAAAAGTAGAGAAAAGAGAAGACATTAACATTACAAAAGTCCTTCATGATTCAAGCGACTATTATAAACTGCTGCTAAATTGCCATTCGTCAACTAGGTACTTGCTCTTACTATAGTGGAGGGAAACCATATATCCAATCGACGCAAACGAGTTAACAGGAACCTCGCCATTAAACTCAGGTAGTTGATCAGTGTGTTCGAAGGCATCGGCAGACAAGATTAAGTTAGTTTTCCATAGCAGGTTCACCAAGATTCATGACTAGTCGTCGACCTTGGGCAGCACTGTTTCACTCTTCCAGGCTGAAAGATTCCTTTTATCAGATATTGTTACGAATCATGGCAGGGTGTTGGAGCCAATTGGCAAAAAGGATTTTCATGGAAAGATCTGGGATTGGGGACGACAATATCAGATCCGACAATTAGACAGATAGGGGTAGTATCGGAGAGAAGCGCATTGTCTGGAAGAGTCGGAACTAGCAAAGTATCTTCCATCACGATCACGCGCGCCCACAAAGATACCGTCATCCCATCATCGCATGTACAGGTTTCCGACCCCAGACTTTTTTTGAACATCACCATTTATGGTGAAAAGTGACAAAGTGCGTATGATAGACTATGAAGTTTCTTGAGAAAGAACAGTGCCCTCATTCAGTTGTACGAGAGGTACTACAAGCGCATAGACGGCCATCCCGTCCTCCGTGCCTCAGTTTACGAGAGGCTATCATAAAATGCTGTTATTGTAGGAATGGATGAAGCGAAAACACAAGAACTTACTCGGCGAAACAAAGAGTTTTCCTAGGCGACGTTGCTCGAATTTTCAGCCAACCGCCAAAATACTGCGACAACGCCCGCAGTACCGTTACAGCCGTACGGTCTCAGCGCCGCCTAAGTGCATGAAAGACGCTCAAGCTACTATTTAAACAAGGCCAGGAGATTCAAGTGGCCATTACAGCCCACGAATTCTGTATCCCCTCGAACATGTCGTTCTCACCCGGAATGTTTTACGTCTACCTGGAATGCGATCGTCACCAGGTGTGGCTGATATGTTCTGCTGGATGACTAAAGCTGACATGTAATCATTTCTTAGTTTCTTGCAGCGTTTCCTTCAAGGAACCACGCAGATAAATTCTGGCGCATCGTTCAGGAACTTAGTAGCAGATCGCCTGGGGAGCCTGAGTGTCGTAGGTTCGGTGCACAGTATATGGCAATCCCCGTCCTCCCAAGCAGATTGCGAACTTATGAGGGATGGGAACCTCGTTCGTGCTTGGTTCGTCCCATTGACGACAATCACACTATCCCAGTCGTCCCTCCCATCCAACAACCAGATAATATTAATGGGGGAATGTGGGTAAATTTATCTGAAGCATTCAGGAAGTTCATGACTCAAATCCTTTTTTGGGCACTTCAAGGTTTTACATCAGATCCACGACACGTCCCAAGTTTTACTGGCATTTTGATACGACCAACCGCCAGGTAGGGGTCTCGAAGACGCGCCATTCACGGTTTATGGTTCAAAGAGCGTGGAAATTGCCATTTAGAGTGGGAGGTGAAGAGGATATTTTGATTGGAGAGGACGATGTCATTTTGTCAGTTGTGCTGAGTGAACAAGGCCAAAGAGTCAAGATCGTCAAAGATCAGTACAATAGGTTGGTGCAAGGGAATGGCCAGAACGGGTCATTCAAGTTTTGGCTCTTTGAGAATGGGTTTGAGGCAGCGCATGGAGGAGAGGGACAAGTTCTTGTTGTTGGGCCCAGTAGTGGGGAGAGATGGGAGTTCGTAGCTTAACAACTTGGGTGCCTTGCGCAATGCGCATAGCCATAGATTAGATTAGAACAGCCTGCCGAGATTACCTATTATTAGGTCCACGCGATAATGATCGACATCAGAATTGCAGGAGTGAGCCGCTGCTGTGCACGGCAGATACAAATCCTTTTCTAGAAAAAGTAGAGAAAGAGAAGACATTAACATTACAAAAGTCCTTCATGATTCAAGCGACTATTATAAACTGCTGCTAAATTGCCATTCGTCAACTTGGTACTTGTTCTTACTATAGTAGAAGGATACCATATATCCAGCCGACACAAACGAGTTAACAGGACCTCGCCATTAAACTCAGGTAGTTGATCAGTGTGTTCGAAGGCATCGGCAGACAAGATTAAATTAGTTTCCCATAGCAGGTTCACCAAGATTTATGACTAAAGGTTTTTTCAATTCACGAGTCACGACAAACAGGCAAAAAGACACACAGTGGTTGCCATTCGAATCGACAGTGCTCAGCATCACCAATTTGTCGACGGTCTCCCAGTCCTGTACCTCTTCAATTAGGGCTTCCAACATTTTCCAGCGGACGTGTTGACAGTCATGTAATATGATATTGTTAGGCAGGCGCTCTGGTTGCGGCGTGAAGTCTATGAAGGTTTGAAACATGATGTCCAACGCCGGAGCACAGCATGCACGTACGAGGACAGAAGGTTCGTGACGTGCCGAGACAACAATCCCCCTCTATCGCAAATTCGTTTCTTGGTCGTCGTGTTCAAAATCTCCCTAAACTACAGAAACAGTTGCCACCTGCTGAGTAACACGACTGTTACAGTATCGCCATCGCAATGAGTGGACGGCGACTGAATGACACAGTTCCCTAACTTCCCTTTCGACCTTTACGAGAACCGCGAGGGGAAAACATGCCGGCCGAGTAGCACGTGATGAAATTTACCCTCCATTTGGCATTTAGACCGTTACGAAACCGCGACTGAAGAAATTTAACTTAAAGGACATAATAAGGTTTGTGTCACGTGACGGCCCCACCTCTAAAAGACCGTTGGGAAAACGGCCGCGGGGTAAAAGAACGACTCCTAAAAAGGACTCCTGAAGACTCCTAACTCCTAAAAGGCTCGTAATGAGTCTTCCACTGTCAGTCCTTGGAACGAGGTTTTTTTTATTAACCTTCAACTTCATGATATAGAACGATTCGAATCAACGAGTGGATCTTCATTTGTGAAAACTTTAGGCCGAAGGCGCGTATAAATACCTGTACGCCAGGCTTGCCAATCAGTCTGCTTTCACAATGTCCCCGCAACACCAAAAGGCGCTGTTCCTCGAATCCAAGCAGGGTAACTTCGTTGTCGCTGACAATGATGTACCGTCACCTTCCGCTGGCGAGATTCTGGTCAAGGTAAAGGCCAGTGGCTTGAATCCCATTGACTGGAAAGTTCAAAAGTTTGGGGTTTTCGTCGAAAATTATCCGATCGTGTTGGGCGTCGACGTCGCTGGTGATGTAGTAGCAGTTGGAGAGGGTGTAACTGGATTCTCTGAAGGAGATCGAGTGTGCGTTCTCCCTGACTGTTCTAGATCCTTCACTAACAGCCGTTCAGTGTTGCTCAATCAGTGTTTTCCAACACGGGAGGTGGGTTTCAACAATACACTCTTGCTGTTCAAACCCACACGTCCAAGGTACATTCTATTTTGGTTGCATCAGTCCTTGATCATTCATGCCACTTATTGATTGACACATATGTGATGTAGCTTCCGGTAAACATCTCGTATGACCAAGCTGCCACCTTCCCATCTGCGTTGGCAGCTGCCTATCTCAGCCTTTACAATCAGAAATCGCATGGACTTGGTTTCACCTCCCCTATCGATCCCAGTGGTAGAGGAAAATACTCGGGTACCCCGTTAATCATCTTCGGAGGGGCGACAACGGTTGGACAATATGGTAAGAGACTATCCGGGGTTCGGTCTGATTCTGCTTTGTTGACATTCTTACCCCGCTTCAGCCATCCAACTCGCAAAGCTTTCTGGATTCTCGCCCATTATCGTAACGTCATCATTGAAGCATGAAACCCGTCTCAAGGAGTATGGGGCAGGCAAGGTCATCAGCCGCGACGTCGACTTAGACACTCTTCGCAACGAAATTTCGAATACAACTTCTCTCCCCATCAAGTACATCTTCGATGCGGTGTCTGCCCCACAAACCCAACAAATGGCGCATGATATACTCGCTTCCGGTGGTTACCTTCAGCTTGTCCAGGCTCCCCAAGCCACTTTTTCTCCAGACAAGAATGTTAAGGCCACCAGAGGAATTCGATTCTTCCCTGAGAACCTGGAGGCATTCAAGACGCTTTATAGCGGCCTCTACGAGCTGCTGGCTAACGGTCACTTAAAGGTTTGATTTTGTTCGTTTTAACCGGAAAAAATGCTGACGTTAAACCATCATTTAGCCATGTCCTGTTGAGGTTCAACCTGGAGGCCTGGCTGGAATCCCTGGCGGATTGGAGCGGCTTGAGAAGAACCAAGTTTCTGGCTTCAAGCTTATTGTCCGCCCTGATGAAACTAATTAACACTTTTGTGTAAAGTCTTCGTTACGAATTTGGAATCATTAAAGGTGCCTATCTTCCCGCTTCCACACTATTCTGGCGTCCTACCGGACATTGGTGTTTGACCGCTTGTTCTATGTAAGATTCGAATTCGAGCGGGGTTGCCTTCGACGATAGAGATAATCTATTTGTGGACGTGTAATGTATAATGCGTTCAGGTTCGGTCGTCGGCTCAAAGGGTGGGGTTGACATGCATCAGGAAGTCATGATTCATGAGGCTGTCGGTCACGCCTTCCCATTATGTACTAGACTGTTATGACTGGGATGAGGCTTGTAAGGACCCCACGACCGATGGTGACCGCATCACTTGTCGCATGAAATCCGTCATCAATTATAGGATAGGACTTCGGCTGGGCTGAACCCGCGCTCCCCTTTCATGTTATGTTGTGGTCCCAAAAACGGGCCACCACGTGTTTTTGTGACAGCCCTTGTTCTGGATCCGTATGCTGCGGATAGAGTTTGAGGAAGATCGACAACGCACATCGACACGAGGCCACACACGCCAATACGGATTCAGACGTTGCCAAGTACCTGAAAGAGACACGTCAGGGGCTCTTTAGCGTTAAAGCTAGAAAATTTCACTAAGGCTTGAAGGCATGTCTCTATTCATTCACTCGTAATTGACTTTGAGTTGCCGATTAGCGTCCACGAAGCGCCGGCGCAATCTCGACTCTCCCTCACTCTGCGAACAAGCCTGATTATGTGGTGAATTCACACTACCTCTTCCTGGTCATGCAAACGTACATAGGTAGCGCGGCCATCATGGCAAGCTTCCATTGCGACATTTCCTCCCGCTGCACCCAACATTTAACGTCAAAGCTTGATCTCGGGATCTCAATATTAGGCGTCAGCAGTTGCCGCAATTACTTACCCGCAACCTTGTTGGTCGACAGATACGACATGGCCCCTGATCTTTCGACGGACCTTACCAGTGCTCCGTCTACCAAATTGGTTTTCAATAGAATCGTTGCCTACTTTAAACTGTGCTCCGAGACTTCGGGCACGCAGACCTCCCCCAATGCCCCTTCTCTCTTCCAGCCCAGCCTTATATGCGATTATAGGGCTAACAGTCGCCTGGCGACTTTACGGGTCGTACAAAGAACGCAAAAACAACCCAGACAGACTGCCTCTACCACCAGGCCCCAAGGGCTACCCCTTAATCGACAATCTTTTTGACTTTCCAACTTACAAGGCGTGGCTTGTGTATGATGAGTGGACGAAACGATATGGTGTGTCGCATCCCCTAACTGTACAAGGCATGTCTTAAGATTGACTTGGGATCTCAGGGGACACTGTTTACTTCAAGGTACTCGGACAGCCTTTCTTACTGCTTGGAAGCTCCGCATCGACATATGACATATTCGAGAAACGATCCTCAAACTATTCGGGTCGTCCACGTATGCCGATGCTTTGCGAAATGTGTGTCGGACGCTCCTATGTATACAAGTCACTGAGTTAACGGTATCTTCAGGATGGGCTGGGACTGGAGCTTCGCTTTGATGCCCTACGGAAATTGGTGGAAACGCCATCGTCTATACTACGATATTCACATTGATGTTACTCGCACATTCCTTCGCCAACTTCTTGGAGCACCTGGAGAATTTTTGCAACACAGTCATCAGTGAGCTCGGGTTCAGGATCCAGTGTTTCCCTGCGCTGATTATCTATATTTAACGTCAACAGTCTATTTGCCGCGACAATCCTGAAAATAACCTATGGGATCACGGTCAAGGAGAAGGATGATCCGTTTATCAAGGTTGCAGAAGTCGTCATCAAAAGTCTTGCCGAGGCAGGTAGTCCAGGTTCCTTCCTCGTAGATCTTTTCCCCGCAATGAAGTACATCCCCGACTGGTTCCCTGGTACCCAATGGAAGAAGAAGGCTGCATATTGGAGACATATGAACTCTCGATTCGTGAACGAGCCCTGGGAGTTAGTGCAGAAGCAAGTTGTGAGTGATTCTTCCTTTGCCTTGTTTGTCATCAATATCCTAATAATAAACCCACAGAAAGAGGGTACAGCATTGCCTTGTATGGCAACCAAGTTAATTGCAAACTTACCAGAGGAAGACTCTCCTGATCGTGCAGAGGAGGAACTGCTGGCTCGTCGCGCTTGCGCAGTTGCTTTTGTTGGTGAGTCTATCAAGTTGAGCAAGGTATCATTTAACTCAATCGTTCTCGTTCCTGTGACATAGGTGGCGCTGATACGGTCAGAATCATTAATCCATTCGACGTCTGCGGCATGGTTACTGACGAGAACTAAACAGTCTGTATCGGGGGTCCAAACATTCTTCATGGCTATGTGCCTCTATCCTGAAGTCCAGAAGAAGGCGCATGCGGAACTCGACAAGGTCCTCTGCGGTCGCTTGCCTGAATTCAATGACAGAGACAGTCTGCCGTATATCAATGCCATGGTGAAAGAGTCTTTCCGCTGGCAACAGGTGGCTCCGCTTGGTATGGCGTCCCCCTCGTGACTCAGCGAAGGCTACAAAGCTCATCCTCTGATGTTCAGGTGTTCCACACATGGCCACTGAGGCCGACGAATACAAAGGTTATCACATCCCGAAGGGCACTATTGTTATTGGAAACGAATGGTGAGTGTATTTTCAGCCGCCGACCTTGCCAGAATGCTTGCTGATATTATTTGAAGGACGATCTTGCACGACCCAGAAACTTATCCAGATCCATTCACCTACAACCCTGATAGGTTCCTCATCAAGGACGGCAAACTCGATCCTGACGTTCGCGATCCGTGCCTCACCGCTTTTGGCTTTGGGCGGAGAGTCTGTCCGGGTCGATTTGTGAGCGATAACTCCATGTTCATTTTACTAGCGCACATTCTGTCTGTGTATGATATTCGCCCAGGACTGGATAAGAATGGAAAAGAGGTTGAGATCAGACCCGAGATGAGTAATGGGCTACTTTCGTGTGTTTTTGCCATTCTCTCCAACGGCTCATTGTTCTCGAGACTGATGTGCTTGCTGTTTGATAGATATCCGGAAGCATTTGGATGCCGAATAACACCTCGATCGAAGAAAGCGGAGGAACTGATTCGCAATTCCGGGTTGATGGATTAAAACATCATATCCATATGTAGAGAATGTTGTTTTATCTCTGGGAGTTAATGAACAGCTGACTCGCAGGGAAATAAACACTACAGTACCTATTAGGCCTTTGTGTCGATTAATACCCTCGATATGATTGTACATTAACTGAGCAACTACCGCAGAGTTGAGGCACCGATATTGCATGAGTCAGCCTGCAAATTGCAACTCGACCAGTGGCACCACAGGAGGCTGAAGCTTTGGCTGACAAACCGCTCCCTGGTGCTAATGAGCTAAATGCCCGCCGATCGCCAAGTACGCTGCAGGTCAGCCACATCTTGGCACTGGGAAATGAGTCTCGGCAGACGCGGCACCACGGAATTTTGCGCAATGAGCTGGAACTGCTGTTAATAGAACATGACCAATCATGCCAGGGCATCTTTGTCAGAGATGTGTTCGACGTCTAATCCCTTAGTGGTCTCATTTTTATTGGCTCGTTACTAGCACCCGTTCACTCGCTCTTATGTGGACCGTAGTATTTAAGGAAGCTTATGAGAAAGACAGGAAACACAACGACTTCTAGCCCGCTAAACACTCAACCTCTACCTATCGCACTTTAAAGCATGCAACAACAAACCGCCCTTTTCCTCCTGAGCAAAAATGGAGAGTACTCCCTTGGTACCCGTCCGATTCCTCAACCTAGTCAAGGAGAACTACTTGTCAAGGTCAAAGCAACAGCGCTAAATCCAGAGGACTGGAAGGTACAAAAATATGGGTGGTTGTTTGAAGAATATCCCACTGTGGCTGGGAGCGATATTTCATCGCTCTAGGTCAAGGGATCACAAGATTCACCGTCGGAGACCGAGTGTAAGTGCCCAAGCGCGGATGTCAGAAGTCGGGATGCTCACACTTATGCGCTCAGGTTTGGCCAAGGAATGTATAGTCCCGATTACGCCGGTTTCCAGGAGTACAGTGTCATGAAGGAAGATTTTACTGCCAAAGTGAGTGTATGGTATGTTTTACACGGAATGAGGTATTCATGTACAAACACCAAGGTCCCTCAGAGTTTGTCATACGAAGAAGCACAACCTTTCCTGTCGCTCTCAGCGCAGCATATTTCCTATTCTTTAATGAAGTACCGCACGGCATGGGACTGAAGCCGCTCGATTCATCAGGCAGAAAGAATCATTATGAAGGCTGGTCATTGGTGGTTCATCATCTGTCGGCCAATATGGTGGGTCGCATTTGAAGCCTGAGGGAGGTCGAGCACCGACCGACTTACTGCCGTACTTCCACAGTAATCCAACTGGCCAAGGCTGCAGGGTTCTCGCCAATAATAACCACTGCTTCTCAGAGGCACACTGAGAAACTCAAGGCTTTAGGAGCGACACACATCATCGAGCGAACTATTCCCCTGACAAGTATACGTTCGCACCTTGCGGAGATTCTTAACACATCCACTGCAGCTACAGGGGGTCTATTTGGCTACATATATGATGCGATTTCCGAGAAAGAAACACAATTAGCTGCATACGACCTTCTGCGCCCTAGTGGAAAGCTCGCAATAGTGCTCCCATCTGTCATAGAGACGAAGTCGGAGGACAATGGGGGTTCAGAATATCCCTCACAACACTGCAGGTGCGAAGGAGTTGTTCAGCTCAGTCACATCGATGATTGAAAATGGTGTCTTGATGGTGAGTTTCCGTTTTTCCGCAAAAATTGGACTTGCATACTTACAATTTTTTACAATAGCCGACTGAGATTGAGATCCTGCCTGGAGGCTTAGGTGGCATTGTGGACGGCCTGAAGATGCTGGAAGCCGGTAAAGTCTCCGGGAAAAAACTCGTAGCAAGTCCTGAAGAACAGTAAGCAAGGTCAATCGGCAGGGAGTTGTATGCTTTCGGACGGCACAACGAGAGCACAATCATGAATTGTTGAGTGGGTCAGCATAGTAAAGTAGTGAATTTACTTAATGCTGTAATACGCATCATTGGGGGAATACCTTCTAAACACTACGACAACGATATTCACAATTGATCAACTCATCAACAGCTTATCGATCTAAGGCCCAGCACTTCGGCACTCGTCCACTGACTCGGATCCTCGACTCATTGTTACCGAAACGGTAAGTTTGAATCATATCAACCTCCAACCCACGATAAATACAATGTCAAGCCCTCCAGGTACAACACGGCAACTGTATGCGTCACTACTTGTCTCGCATGCCGAAGGAGGGGCTACATGACTTGATCTCAATAGAAACGACATGAATTCTCCTTTGAAACCACCGTCTCAGGAATATAGGGAGTACCGTTGAATGAACTTGAACTTCAATTTCCTCGCTAGCCCGCTCACTTACAAGTCAACATTCGCGATGCAGAGCGCCCTCATGCTCGAGTACAAATTTGGGGAAATCACCTCTAAATCCCGTCCAATTCCTCAAACTGCAGACAAAGGCGAAATCATTATAAAATTAGGGCAACGTCGATCAATGGAATGGGCTGGAAGATCCCCAAGTGGGGTATCATCGTCGACGAATATCCTGCTGTTCTCGGGTACGATGTTGCTTGCGATCTAATCACTGTGGGCGAGGGCGTAGACAAGTTCGTCGTTGGCAATCGAGTGTGCGCTTTCCTCTTTTCCGGCTCGCTCCCCAGAAAAGGCTAACTGCGAATTCATTTATTTTAGTCTCTGGTCCTGCCCCCATACCGGCTATGGTGGTTACCAGTCTTATTGCAAACTCAAAGCCGATTTCACGCCAAGGTCTGTCGTTCGTCTCGTACTGACCCATTCAACATGACTAACAAATCACTCATAGATCCCCACACAAACGACATATGAGCAGGCATCCACATTCCCCATTGCATTTTTCGCTGCATATCAAACAAATCTAGTATACTAATTACTGATGGAGGATCCTACGTCGGTTCTTTTTGCATGCCCTCACTCTCACTTCGCCACCAAAGGTATTAAGTAAGGTATTAATGGAAACATTCCAGCTATCCGATGCGCCAAGCTCTCAGGCTTCTCGCCTATCATTACGATGCCCTCTCTCAAACATAGTTCCCGCCTCAAAGAACTCGGAGCAACGCACATCATAGACCGCTCTACCCCAGCCGCCAACTTACGCGAAGGATATTCTCTCGTCCTCGTCTGCCGTTTCTCCTTCTACAGAAGGTGGAATTCTTGGATTCATTTTCGACGCAATTTCAAACCCGTCCACTCAGACCACGGCATGGGACCTTCTTGTTCCCGGTGGACGACTTGGCTTGGACTTGCCCCCAGCTGTACCCTTAAATCAAGGTAAACATGCCGGAGCTGCGCTCGATTTCCTAGATAAAGCGAAGAACGTCGATTGTATCAAAAGTTATTATGATCATTTTACGAAGTGGATTGAAGAGTTTGGTATGTTTTACATGGAATGAGGTATTCATGTACAAACACCAAGGTCCCCATGAGTTTGTCGTATGAAGAAGCATCAACCTTTCCTGTCGCTCTTAACGCAGCATATCTCCTATTCTTTAACTACGAAGTGGATTGAAGAGTTGTTCAATGTAAATCCCCAGTCACTCGTCCTTATTGAGTATTGTCGCTCACTGGGTTTCTTTGTAATTTGTAGCTGAGTGAAGTCGAAATTGTGTCGGGTGGCTTAAACGCCGTTTTTGGGTGCTTGAAGAAGATGGAGAATAACGTGTCTGGAGCCAAGCTTGTTGTCATTTATCCTTCAGAAACGGCATAAAAGCCCATCTTGTCTGAATATGGATAAACACGGCTGCATTGTATTGTTATCACAATGTAGTCATTAAGCGAAAAGTACACCCCACCCCACTCATACAGGCATCTAGTCCATTCCGATAAACTCTATGCGCGATCAAGGTCTCCCAATCGAATTAAAGCAATAATCTTGAAATATGCTCTCACAACCACCGTAATCAAGGTCTGTATCAGATCACCGATAAACGCACGTTCATCATCAGCTTCCGTACAATCAATCATGTAGTATATCCACTTACGATAGTAGAAAAAACAATCAACCCCTTCCCGAACGTGTCCATACTTTGCCAAGGCATAGCCTGAATAGGTATAGGCAACAACACACAAAACGCCGCGACCCAAAGTAATATGACGTCGCTGACACTTAGAACTGCTTCCGTCGGGTCTGGTGCCGCCGTCTTAATGGCGATAGGATTTCCACGGAGACGTCGACTGTTAAGATCGGGAAAAGGTGAAGGTGGCGTTCTGGTGATAGTGATTGAACCATATTCGAGGATGGAAGTGTTCGACATCATTCGTTGTTCTTCGTCGTATCGCCGTTTAGCAATTTGTTGACATATCTTCGTGTCGAGGTATATGTACCTCATCACTATTATGTACAAGACGTCAACTGCAGCTCCCATAAACCTGAGAGATATTCCTCACCTACAACCACAGGAATAATTTGTAGAGGCAATTTCAGGAGCCCATCCCAGAGCAACTCCCACTTCCCAGGACCACCACCAACGTGATGTCCCCCTCCCCCACTCGCTCCGTTATCGGTTGGAGGTAAGTGTTCAGCGGGTTGTCGTGTCGGAACGGGCAAAGCAGGACTATGATCTCTGATCCACGGAAGTGCCATCCACGACGTCTTCAGCGTTAAATACGTCAAAATCGACACAATCGCAAATGTTAGGATCACGGTCCATTCTGAAGATGGTAGTGTTCGATGATGATGAGGGTCGGGCGATGAATGATGTAGACGAGTGTGATGTATCTTAATTGCCCTTTATTAGCTCTCGTCGATAAGGTAGGGTAAGGGAAAGCAGGAAGAAGACGTACAGCGAGGTGACAAGCCATAAACAGTGTCAATGCAGCCAATAAGAACTACATGTCGAGAGGGAGAGAACAAGAGTTATTAGTAAATTAGCGTTAGCTTGGTCGTGGCAAAGCCATCCTCGCACCACGAGGAGACCAAGCCTCAAGACAACACACACACACACCTCAAGTCGAAAATAAATACCAGCAGGCACAGCACCTCCATAATAAATAACCACGACCGTCATCCATCCAACCACAAACACCAACCTTCCTAGACTGATAACAGCGAACACGAATGCCCATTGAATATCTTTTTTATCTCGTATTCTCAATACTTCCGGTTGCGCTGTTCCTGACCCTGTATGTCTTGCATCATGTTAGAGCGTCCAGAGGGTATACCCAAAAGTGACGAGATGGCAGAAATGGAAAGCAAGAATATAAGCTGGAAGTTCGTCAAACATCGTAGCAGGATCCCAGGCCGCCCCTCTTACTCTGGAAGAGGCAATATAAGAGAGGGCAGTGCGCGGCGGGCCACGAAGGGGGAAGAGCAGGAGCAGAGGGTGGGTGGATGGAAAGAATGTTTCAGGAGGAAGAGGAAGAACTCGTACCATAGGAACCCTGAGTAGGCTGGTTATTGTATGGTTTCGCTTGATTTTGGCAGCTGGATTGACGCGCAGGGTGAGCGGATACCTAACCACTTTCGGTCATCAAACCGAACAACGAATAAACGGATACTAGCGAGTCGAGCGTCAATCACTTTTGACGCAAGTTCGTTGATCCCCTTCGGGCGCCTCGGGCATTGGGACTCGAGTAAGGCTCAGCGGAGGACAATTCCACTAGTGCACAGGATAAATAGATAAATAACTTCGTGAGCAGTGAAGAAAGTATTAAGATTTTATCCATCGTTCGCATTAGATGCGGGTATATGCTATTAAAAACCACATGTCAGTCAGGTCATTTCTGAGAGACGAAGAGAAAATGAACGAAAGATAATCAGAGATTCCTCTCCTGGGTACTCGAACCCAGGAGATGTAAAAGCCGGACATAATTCATTCGCCTTCCCAAGCACCGTAATCACCACCCTCCTGAATAGAGGGCAGCAGCGGATGTACTTTGAAGTGTCATATGGCCCCGGCATCATATCATCACACTCCCACAGCTCCGTCAACAAAGGAGACATCGGATAAATGCTCTGACCTCAGACACTCACCTTAGAAGATCCTCTCCAATTCAAATCCCTGTTGAAACCCGTTGGTATCGGGGTATATCAAAACTATCTTCTAGTCTCCCTCCTCAAACTCCTCATCAGTCAATTCATCGCCCGCTCTCACACCTCCATGTCGATCGTATCCTTGTTGACGGGCCCATGAGCGTCCATCTGAGTAGGGCATTATTCGGAGTGGGAGTATTAGGGTGTACCATGGGCTAGGTGAGGTAATTAGCATTAAGACTTTGTTAATGAAAGGGTGAGCTGAGAGGAAGGAGCTCACTATCCGCCTTGCCCAATATTGAAAAATAGTTGTAAATTCTTCCGCTTCCTATAAAACCCTCATTCAGCTTTCCTACTTGCCAATAATATGACAAGAGAAAGTAAAACTCACCCTAAATCATATGAATTGACAAATTTCTACTCAACCTCGGATTAGTCCCCTGGTTAAGACTCTCATTCTTAGACGTACCTCTCCTCGATCTTTAGCTCTACCTCTATAAACTTCATGATCCTGCGCCTCAACAGACGTTTCACCATTCGACACACTGTACAAGTGGTATCCGCCCATTATGCCGACTGCAAAGAAGAGAACGGCTGCGAGGATGTAGATCATAGCGAATGCTATTTCTGGAACATGGTGGCGCCACTGGATAGAAATTTCGGGTGCGTCAGCTATGATATGGAGGAAGATGGTGAAAGGGGCGGAGAATGGAGAAAAGGACGGAAGGAAAGGGAGAGAAAAGAGGGAAGAAAAGGAGAGATCGACGTACTTCGAGACTATATGTCACACCTAATGAATCGAGGAGGTAAGGCCATCCCAGGACGGAATAACATAGTGTGGCTATCGTGAGGTATATTCTACCATTTCCAAAATCAGCTCTCGTGAAGTTCCTGGACAGAAAGGGTGGTAAAGACTCGCAGGAAAAGTACAAAATGCCGTTCGTTATGTAGTCCAACGCATTGGTTTATCCCTGTCAGACAGGAAACCTGAGCTTGTGGAGAAGATGAACAAGGAGAAAACTCACACTGTAAACGAATGAGAAACATCAGCATGAAATGCACTAGTACAGAAAGAAAGACTCACAGGACAATGATGGTCATACTTTAACACACATCGATTACATATCCTACAGTGATGTGCTCTCTCAACGAGGAAACGCACACCTTCACCTCAATACCCGCGAATTCGCATTCAGGCCAACAACACTCACCTCAGGTCTTAACTTCCCACATCGTCTACACTTCGTAACCTCCGCATTTGTAACTCTCACTCCCGCTGCCACTCCACTAACAGCTCGTAACACAGGTGACCCAGTCAACACTCCTCTACGAGAGTTAGTTGAGGACTTCGAAGCCCAGAAAATTCCCCGTCCTTGCTCCTTCATTGGTTCATCGACGAATCCAGGTCGGACTGTACACACGAAATAATAATGCATGTGTAGATTCACGGCGATTACGATGCATAACGGGAGCGTTATGAATTTGTAGTTGAGTGATGGTGCTATCACATCGACTGTCGAGTCAAATCCAAAAACACAAAAATATCCGCCTTAGTCTCGTACTCTTGAATCTCAGAGGGAAAGGGAGGGAAGAAACGTACAAAAACAGATAGTTCCAGTTCCAACAAGCAATACAGCTAACGCAACAAAATAGGGCCCTGCTGCGCCTGTTATTCGATCACCTAGTCTCTCGAGAGTGCGAAAACATTTGAATACGCGTTGTGCACAAATCATGGCTTTTTGGTGGTGGAAGAGGGAAGAGGAAGATGACCCTAAGCGACGGGCGCTGCGCTGTGCCGCAGAATTCATGATCATGTGATGCCAAAATCACTGATGCGGTTCACAGCCGCGATCAAGCGTCATGGAGAAGTGATTGTAGCAAGAATAGAGCCGCACATAATTTCTGGTTCCCAAAAGAATATTTGACATCCTAAAACACGAATATAACCCTACGAGGATATCTGACTCGGTTAAAAGTGGACTGATTATCCAGTCAAGGTGACACAATTGTCGCCAGACGGTCTAGTAAAAACAACGTACTCACGTCTGTGCATTATGGATTACGCGTAAAGCATGCTCAAATATGGTCTGCACGGCCTTCAATACCGATGTATAAGCTTGCCGAGTATGTCGTCTTCTTGGCCTTTTCATGGTCGGTCACTGGCCCTTGGGGAAGGCGGACCCACAAATACCACGATCACGATAAAATACAATTATCAAACAAACAAATTCAAAACCATTATCCAACCAAATAACGAAACAGCAAAGTAGAAATATAAACCGCGAAACACAAAACGAGAAAAGACACAAATTCAGCAAACACAAATAATAATACGTGCACCCAATCCCTCCCTCACTAACTACCGCCTCCTGTCTCATGCACCGTTCGTTCACCGTCCAGGTGTCCTCTCTCTCCCTGGTGTCCTCTCTCTCCTAGGTGTCCCAGGCACCTTCCTCGGAGTCATCATCACCGCACTCCCCGCTCCACCACTACCACTATTCCCATTAAGAATCCCAGGAGGGTAAACAGCCGTTAACCTTCTCTCCGAATACCCTCCACCGCCGCCACCACCCGAGTTCGAATTCGGTGGATGGTTAGAGGAAGAAGATTGAGGATGGTTAGAAGATGAGGAGGAAGAATCGCCTTGTTGTATCCGCATAACCTCTCTAGCAGCTCTCCTTGCCGTATCCCCAATCTTCGAAATATGTCTCTCGCTATCAATACGCGATAACGCACGCATGAGGTCCATCAATCCTCCAGTCTGCCCATTTGATGTCGCCGACGCGGGTGTAGCATCTCTAACATGAGCAGGCGCAACTTCTCTCTGTACGTAATTCCTCGCTACGTCCATCTCTCCTCCTCCACTTGAATCGGAAAAGTCGGAACCGAGACGACGTTTCTCGAGATTATCAACGAGAAGTTTAAATCGCTCATCTAACATTTCTTCAGCCACTCGTGTTGTTGAACGTGCGGCGTTGACAAAGGAATGTAGACGGTCGAGTTTGAATGTTACGTCAGGGAGAAGTTCGGATATTCGTTGTGTGATATCTCGTCGAGTGAGTTGTGTGCCTCGGTGAGTTGTTAGTTTCTGTTGCTGCGACACCATCGATGACGATGAGGAGGAGGAAGAGGGATGTGACGAGGAGGTAGAAGACGAAGCGCGGGCAAGGTGAACGAGTTCAATGGACCTTCGTAAGTCTTGTGGAAGATCATACGGATCGGGTAACATTTCTTCCAATTGTTCATCTTCCATAACCTCGATAACTCGTTGCTTTCCTCTCGCTTTCGCCGATAGCGTTGACCATTTCTCTTTAGCGGAGGCTACTTCAGAGATACGACGATCCATGGATTGAGTGAACCGTTTGCAATAATCTTCATAACGGTAGGATACTCTCTTCCATTGGTCTTCTTCTTCTTCCAGCCTGTACAGAAGTCATAACGTTAGGGGTGTCGTTGAGGAGAGAGAGGGAGAGACGTACTGTCGTATCTGTTGACTATACTTCACTTCAAAATCCTTATTCTTCAAATTCTGTTCGTTCTCCTTCAACTTCTTTCCCCCACTCCCCTCCGCTTCAACTTCTCTGCTCGGTCCACCGAACAAACTCAAATCGATTTTCCTCTCAGCCAACTTCCTAACCAGGTCATCTTGTACCCTCTTCATCATCTTCATAGCGCCATCCGAAATCGTCGGAAGTTGAACGTTCGAAGGGGGGATTACAGATTTCGGTTTCGAAGGCGTAGAGGATGATGAGAATGTTATACTGCCTGAAGCACGGATCGTACACCACATTAGGAGTTGACGAAGACGTTCGGAATCGGGTAAATCAGCATCAATGTGTTTGTAAAAACTCGATTCGGAAACAGAATTGTGTGGTGACGCTTCAAAGGATCATCAACACATAGACAACGATAGAGGGAAACGGAAAGCTCACTAATGATTCCAGTGGACTCAAACCCACTACTTATCCTCTTTCCTCTCGAAAGGGAGCTTCGCCTTCTGTGATTTGTCCTCCTCTCTCTTTCTCTCCCCACCCTTTCGTCGCCTTCCTTATCACGGTCAGCAGTAATAGCAGCCATAGCACCCTCTCGCAACCGTTTGTTCCTCTGAATTTGCGGCGTCTCATCCTGCTCAACAGGGGCCGAAGTATCCATAACGATCTCT
>KQ963412.1:9835-20265 GCA_001563735.1 Leucoagaricus sp. SymC.cos | reverse complement strand
AAATACTTTAAGATAACTTACATTAGGTTTATTTCCCAAAGCTGTTTCAATTGGAGTTTTCCATGCAAGATGTCAAACTGGAGTTCTATTGTGGAGATGGACAGCAGTACTCATCACAAATTCTTAAAGGTTTTCAGTGAGACAAGTATAGAGTCACATAGACTCTGCTTTGGCAACCAAAGTTTGATTCAAGCATTCAGCATATTCATTCTGTTAGTACATGTGAGATGCAGACATCTTATGAGCAATTTTATGTGTTTTCAACAATGTAATAAATTCCAAAAATAAAAACTCTCCTCTCTGATCTATACAGAGTTGTTTGATTAGTTGACTACTCTACTTTTCAATAAGTGCTTTAAACTCTTTGAAAGCAGCTAATGTCTCTGACTTATATTGAAGGAAGAAAACCTAGGTATAAGAAGAGTAATCATTAAGAAGAGTAAGACACTACTTCTTCTGATAATAAGATTTAGTAGAGAATTCTAGAAGATCTGCATAGATCAATTCCAGATACATTGGATTATATTTTTCTAAAGAAGAAAAACTCTGCTGGTATATTTTGCTAAGAGTGCAACCAGAACAGATTGGATCTTTGCTCAGAATCTCAATGTTAGAGAATTCAGAAGTATTTTTGGAACAGTGTCTAAGAATATTTCTTGAAGGATGTCTGAATCAATAGTGCCAGATGTCATAATCAGCATCACACATTGTCATTGCTACATTGATCTGAGACTGAATGATATTGCAATGTACCTAATAGAGACTTTCTGCTTTCACACATAGTGTTGCTATGAGGAAGGTACCATCTGATTTGCTAAGAACACAAGTCTTATTTTTACTCACTTCAACTCTGAAACCTTGTTGTAAAAAAGTTCCAAGGGAGAAGAGGTGATTTGCCAAATCTAAAATATAATAAACCAGCCACAACATTTGTGTTTTCAACTTTCCATCAATCTCTAACTCTACTAAGACTGACCTCTGTCCAATCATATTCAAGGGTGTCAATTTATTAGCAGTTTTACATATACTGAAATTTCTGGGAGTATACTCAGTGAAATCCTTGATGAATGGGGTAAAATGGTGAGAAGTACCAGAGTCTAGGAGTATATGATCATTAAACTTATAATTCCTACATAAATAACAGTCATGAATAATTTTATTCTCAGAATTTATATCTGTGATCTGACAAGAAAATTGTATAGTATTAAACAAAGATAGAATTCAAACAGGCAGTCCCTGGTCAACAGATGAGCTATATACATAATCATCAAACAAGTCCATTACATTTGGTCCATCAAGGTGTCAAACTCCATGTGGCATTCCATGGGACAGCACTCACATGGAGGCTCTTGAGTGAGCCCAAGAGAGCAGAGATGCTCTGTTATCCATGCTAGGGATTGTTCCCTGGCAATCTCTTTTAGGGAGGCTGTCTATACAGACTTGGGCCTATACAAAGATGGTGACAGAGAAATGCTCAAGGGCTAAGTCTTGCCCTGACATAGAGTCAGATAAGTGAGATATATAGTAGAGGACAAGCGAAGTCGACATAAATTGTTTCTCAGGAACAAGTTGTGAGAATTATTTCAAACTTTGAGATGAGTCTCAGACCATTGAATAGAGTTCAAAACTGATTTTTTCATGATTTTTGGACAACTTTTTGGCACCTGCCAAATTTTTTGAGGGCTCTTTTTTGAGATATAGCTCTAGACATGGGCATTTGGTGCAGGTAACGAAAGTGCAAGTCAACAAAAAAATCATGATATCATTGGATTAAATAAGAAACAATAGCTTCGATGTGCATCATGGCACTGCGAGAGACAGCCCGATGACCTTTTTGCTTATGCACAGCCCACTCTGCAGCCTTTCCAGTTAGTCCTTGATGATAGGCACAAATCAAAAGGTTCACAGGCTGCCTTCTTTGCATCCTCGAAGGTCTTCTTCTTTGGTGCTTGTCTGTAATGATATTTGCACCAGCCCCAGTACTTTGCAACAATGAGTGACATAAAACACTAAGAAAAGGATAGACTCACCATTTTGATTGGATTCAGCTCACAATGGAATTTGGACAAGGAGATGCACTTGTGGCCGGCATCATGAATTACCTTTTTGAGCATTGATATCTGGTTAGCAAAATCCTCTTGTCTGCTGAGCATCTGAGCCATACAGCAGTCATAATTCTCCCATGGACAGACAGGAGAACATTTAGCTTTCTTGCCTCTCACATTGAAACCCCATTCTTCAAGAGTTTGCTGGAGTCCTTTTGCAAGACCATCATCAGTGGTCATCTTTTGAGGCTTCCCATGGAATTCCTGATATTATTGTGTTTAGGTTTCTTCCATGAATGTCCCATGGTGACAATGGAGGTGGAGGTCTCAGCTCGAGAATACTAGAAGATTTCAGCTAAATATGTTAATTTGATTTTATTACAGGACAGTGGCTCACTGGATTTTTACATATCTCGAGGGTCATACTGATCTCATCAAAAGGAGTTGTTTGCACTTTTTTTCGTGTTTTTCTCGTATTTTTTTGGTGGTCGGCCAAAATTTTGAAGTCAAAATAATGAAACAAATCTTCTGAACCATCTGCTTGACAGATTTTCATGAAATTTATTTAGGAGCATCTCCTGAACGAGATCTATCAAATGATACTATTTATGTGAAAATTGAATGATGTCATATAATGTGGTGGGTTTCGCCTGTCCTCTACTGTATAGCTGAACAGGACTAAACTAGTGAACAAAATAACTGATCGACTTATATACCAACCAGATAATGTTCTAGCAAAAAGAAGTAAGCAAAATGCCCAAACAGGTAGATGGTAAAAATAGAATATAATCAATGAAAGGAGTATAGCATTAGCCTGTCCATAGACTTGAAGTGTCTGAGAGATATCACCAAATGATACCAAAGAAAAAAAGGAGGCATAGTCCTACAGTACATAAAACAATGATAAAAACTAGAAAGTAAGTGGAGAAAGTTGGAGAGGGTCCATAAGAGGAGAAATATTGATCAATGTAAGTGTCAATGGGGACTTCCTGTGATGTTGCTGAAGGCAACATTATTGATGTTGTTGTATTGTGCATGGAGGGAGTATATGCTGGAGGAGGGAGAGGCTGGGCAAGTGTGGTGAGTCATTAGGCATTTGTTTCGACTATGTCCTGGTCCTCAGTAGTGGCAGTGGGGGCAGATATATCTGATGCAGTCAATGGTTCAGTGTTCTGGTGCCTCAGTCTTGCAGACACTGTAAGTAAGGAAAGGGCAATCAAGGGGGTGATGTCCCTGGTGGCTGCAGTGAGATCAAATATCTAGTTGGGATGGATCTCATGGTCTGGGTGGACTCAGCTGAGTAGAGCATGTACAATGTGTTGAGGGCAGAATCAAGTTTGAGGGTAGATGAGCTCCCATACTACCATCTGAGAGGTTTACTTGTAAAATGGGAGAGCCTTGTCTCAAGTCACAGCTAGGTAATCCCTGACTACTCTCCACTGGTAATATGCTGAGTAAATGGCTAGTGTGGTTAATGCAGCCATTAAGACTGTCAATTGCCTCACAGAGCTTATGTCACTGTCAGTAGAGAGAACAGAGAGTATTGAAAAAGCTGAGATCAGTAGCTGTTGATAATCCTTGATGGAAGTCTCATCATTGTTGTTCATTATGGACCAGCCATTCAATGTTGGATTTAGTCCACTCCACAAATATGGGCCATTTGCAGATCAACCCAAGATGTAAAGGATGGTCTCCAGGCTGAACATCCTCTCTTGATACTCCTAAAGAGTTCATTGGTACATTTCTGGGTTGGTTGACATAGAAGCTAGAGTCTGTAAGGTGGGGATATGATAGGCCACTTCTATCAGGGCTGTTTGACAAATTCTGCTTTCTAGAGTGGTCATTGGATTGGGAGAGGAGATCAATGTGGTGAGATGTTCTTGGGAAGTTTGGGGGAGAGAAGTAGGCATGTGCTTTAGAGAGGTCATTAATTGAGTTTATAGGAGTGATTTTGGGTAAGAGAGTGTCTTGGAGTCTGGTAATGATCTGGACAGAGTCAGATGAGTAGTTGGACATTTTTTGTTTAACATTTTCTAGTGGATTTTTGAGTGGGTCATTTAGGTGTTAAATGGAGTTTTTGAGATGTGGTGTGTGATTCAAGATATTCTTGGATGAGCTCATCAGCAAATTGGGTTAACTCTTCTTCATGTATCTACTTGTTTTCTTGATATCTATATCCTTTCCATTTGACTAGATATTGCAGTCCCTCGTTATGGAGACAATGATTGACCATTCCTTCTACTTTGTATTGCTCTTCTCCTTGTATCATTTCTGGTGGGGGAAGTAGAAGATTTGGACTGTGAATGTCATTTTCATTATATGGAGTGAGAAGGGATACATGGAAGATGGGGTGAATTTTCTAGTTCAGTGGAAGGTTCAATTCATAGACTAATGGGGAGATTACCTATTTGACAGTGAAGGGGCCTTGTCATCATGGTACTATTTTTGATGAAGGATAGGATATGCAGAGATTAGTAGCTTCCAGCCATACTTTCTGATGAGGTTTGAAGGGTTTGAAGGTGGATATAATTTGTTTCATCATTTGCTCAGTTGATAGTTTGTGAGAAGCAATGGCTTCATTTTGGGCATGATCAAGGAGGTGTAGTCTTTCTTCTGAAGAGTTGACAGATAGTGTTTTGATAATAGTTGGTATGCCAGGAGGAGTTACTCCAAGGATGAGTTCATGTGGAGATTGTTGTTGGTTAGCATGAGTCTTTGAATTGTGAACAAATTGTAGAATGGGAATGTGTTTTGACCAGTTGTGAGGGTTTTGAGAAGAATATATGGAGAGATATGCTGCAATCTCTTGATTGTAATGTTCTACTGTTTTATTGGTTTGGGGGTGATAGGTGGTTGAGAAGGCTTGAGTTATTCCCAACTGGTTAAACAAGGCATGGATAGATTTAGCAGAGAATCTGGGATCTTGATTGGAGATTATCTTGTCAGAGATGCCATAGTGGGGAAAGAAGTGAGTTAGAAAAAGTCATGCAATGTCATCTGCTATCACAGTTTTGGTGGTTGGGATGAAAATAGCCCCTTTAGAAAGTCCATGGTCCACTATGGACAGAATAGTGTCGTACTTGTGGCCATCATAGAAACATAAAGGTGATAGGTCAGTTATGAGATCCATACCTATTTGCACAAAGAGTTGTGTAGTTTTAGGGGGATCTATGGGATGTAGTGGTAGTTTGGTAGGATGTCAATTGATTTTCATCTGTTGACAGAGTGTACAGCCTTATACATAGTTTTTGACAAATATGTTCATACTGGGCCAGTAAACATGTTTCTTTGCTAGACAATAAGTTTCTTGTTAGCTGGGATGTCCTGTAAGTGGGTGGTCATAGTAATGGGATATGATTTCATGTCATAGGGATTGATCTTGAGGAATTATTACTCGATTTTCAAAAAGTAGTAGTGGTCCATAGTTAGTCAAATAAATTGAATATTGTTTGTCAATTGTTTTGGGTTTGTTCTGAAGGAGCGCTTCTAGCATTTGTGTCGATAATGGGTCATATTTAGTTGATTTCATGATTTGTTGTTGAAGTGTTGTGTCAATAAGGTTGATGAATTATTCATTAGGGAGGATGGTGATTTGATAAAGGAAAATGTCATCAGGAAGTACAGTGATGCTTTTATTGTCTTCATCATTTGCTGGGACATGGTCTGGGCATCAAGATAATGCATCTGCAGCAGTAAGTTTGGGTCCAGGAACATGTTGAATTCAATAATTGAATTGTGAAAGAGTTTCATACCAATGTCCTTATTGTCAGTTAAGGTCTTGGGGTTTCTTCTAGTAGGTGAGGTTGTGATAATCTGAGCAGATTATTACTGTATGTGGAGAGCCTTTGAGGTAGTGTCTCCATTCTTCTAAGGCATATATTATGGCAAGGAGTTCTCAGTCATAGATGTCATAATTTTGTTCAGCTGGTGAGAAGGTTTTGGAAAAGAACGCGATAGGTTTTTGATTTCTGTTGAGGTTGTTTTGATAGAGAATAGCTCCTGAGGTATATTTGGATGTATTGCATTCTATTTGGAATAGTTTAGTTGGGTCAGGTATGAGAAGAAGAGTTGGATTGGAGAATTCCTGTTTAAGGGATTTAAAGGCCGTTTCTGCATCAGTGGTCCAGTTAAATGGTGTCTTCTTCGATAGAAGCATGTTTAGAGATCATGTGAGGTCAGCATAATGATAAATAAATTTGCAGTAGTAGTTAGTAAATCCAATGAAACTTCTAACATCTCTGGTCATTGCTGGAGTGGGCCATTGTTGTATTCTATTGAGTTTTACTGGGTCCATTTCAATCTTATCAGGGGAGATGATAAATCCAAGATATAAAACATGTTGTTTTTCAAATTTGCATTTCTCAGGTTTTAGGTAAAGGTCGTTGTCTGTAAGGATTTGGAAGACTTGTTCCATACATTTGGTGAGTTCAGCAATTGTTGGGGCAAATATTAGAATATCATCCATGTAGACAAGAATGAGATTGTTGTGTATCATGTCAACAAAAATAGTGTCCATCATGTTCTGAAAGGTAGCAGGGGAATTGGTCATACCAAAAAACATCACTGTTGGTTCAAAGAGACTGAAAGGAGTTTGAAAGGCAGCTTTCCATTCATCTCCTTTTTGAATTCAGATGTTGTTGTATCCATGTCAAATGTCAAGTTTTGTGAAGTATTTCGCATTTTTGAGTTAGTCCATGATTGTTGATATATGAGGAATGGGGTAGGCATTTTTGATTGTATGATCGTTAAGATATCAATAGTTCTGACAGGGTCAAAGTTTTCTGTCTTTCTTTCCTATGAAGAAAAATGGGGATGCCATTGGGGATTCAGATTTGTGAATATATCCTTTTCAAAGATTTTCATTGATGAACTCTTTGAGAGTTTGAATTTCCATAGAAGATAGTTGGTAGGATTTGTGGGTGATAGGTTTAAAGGTTTCTTTGAGATCAATTTTATGATTGTAGAGTTGGGAAGGGGGGTATCAGTCAGAGTGGGTTTTGCTGAATAGTGATTGATGGCAATGGAAATTGGTGGGTACCAGTTTTTTGAAAGAAGTCATGTCAGGTAGAGCTTTCAATTGGGCCAATTTGGTAGCAATTGTAGCTTTGTAATTTAGTTCTAAGGGAGTTGCTGTAATATGAGCAATTTCTATGTCTACATTGTATTCATTATAATTGATAGGATATCAGTCATAAACAGATAGGTTATACTCCCAATCATTGGTTGGTGTTTGTCCTGAGTGGAGGACTGCTAATTGGTCTAATGTGGATAGGGATTGGTTAGTGAATTGATTTAGGGAGTGAAGGAGTTCCATGTATTGGGTGTGTTGACTTCTCCATTTAAATGTGCATTGGTTTCAGTCGATGTCTGGATTGAAATGTTCAAGAAAGGGGATTTCTAGAATTAGGGTTTTCTTGGCTAATCAAGTCACTAAAAATCATATATCATATTGTTAACTGTCGATTTGAGTTTGTAGGTTGACATAGTATTTTACTGTGGATTCTGCATTGGAAGTCCCATCTGCGTAATAGAGTTTGATTGGGCTTTTAAGTTGAAGGGTGGGTAGGTCATGCTTTTTAACTTAGTCAAGATTAATAAAGTTTTCTTGTGCTCCAGAGTCAATTAATGCAGTAATTAGAATTGATCTGAGGTTTGGGCATAAGATGTTGAGGGGAAGATAGATGAAAGAGTTCAATTGCTCTCAGGGAATCATTACAAGGTCCAAAGAAAGAGGAATATTGTTCTCGTTTATTGGTACAGAGTTATGCATATCTAAAAATCCAAAAAAGTCACTTTGACCACATCCCTATGCTTCTCTGCTACATTGTCAATAATGTTTGCAGCAGTTTGAGCCATGTTGATTGTGTTGACTGCTTGAGTGACTGGTGGATAAGAACAGGGATGTTGACAAGGTGGAGGTCAAGATGACAATAATATGCATTGTAATTGTTGGGCTAGACAGAACCTTTCTTTCCACATTTGAAACATTTTCCTCTCAAGAAGTGTTGATGTTCTGTGGGGGTGAAGATGGCATTGAGCATCATATCAGTCATGGTATAAACCTCTTCTGCCAATTTCTGTAAAATTTCTTCTTCATCTCCTACATCATCTAAGTCTTCATTGATAAGGGGATTGTTATCCTTGTAGTCCTGATATTCATTGAGGTATTGCTCATCTAGATTGAAATAAGCATGGTCAACATTCATCACATTGGGGTCACAATGAGAGGTGGAGGAATAGGGTTGATGTCAATAATAGTCAGGCCCTTCTTTCCCACATACCGTTATCATCAATTTATTCGCATTTTGAAATACATTTAGCACGCTATGTCTGACAATCCCAGTGGTAGTCAGGCTAGCTTTTCACATCTATCCTGGGCTGGAGACATTGGTTTTGATGAAGAAATTGCTACTGCCAGTGCGAGCGACACTTGGATGTCCTCATCCTCTACACCTGCTCCTTCCGAGCCAGATTCCCCCACGCCATCTGTGCCTAATCCTGGCAAATGTGCCACTTGCAGGAAGGCCTCTCAAGCAGGCCTCACTCCCCATGCTCCAAGGGTTGCCCCTCGAGCCTCTATTCACACCCCAGAGAGTACTCTTACCCCCACATTATACAAGGTTCCCACTGGCGCTGAGCCAGGGTTGGTCTTTACTCCCACTCCTGCTCCCTGCCCACTCTCTCATCCTGGTCCTGGTTCTCTTCCCTCTGGCAAGGACATCTCTTCTGCTGACAACTCCCACAATATAGTAGGGGCTCTCAGCGATATTGCCAAGGTACTTAACTCCTAGGGTGACCAGCCCTGGGCTGTTGAGGATGACAAGGCATGCATTGCTCTCAAGCTTGGTGTATTCATGACCAGCTTTGTCTCCAAGGGGTAGCATGAGCTGCCCTTCCCTCCTTGTTCTGCTCCACTGGGCACTCCCCCTGATCTCAAGGGGATGCTTGCAGCACTCATCCCACAGCCACCTTCAGGCCCCCAGATCCACAGGTCAGCTGAGTCAGCTGATCCAGCACCTCCTCCCCCTTCTTCCATGTGTGCCCCCCCTTCGGAGGCCACTGCTCGTCCCTTGGCTCCCTGCCCTCCTGCTCCCCCCAGGCTGCCTAGGTCTCTGAAGCACCCTTCCTCCTTGTCGGCTCTGGCCCCCAAAAGGTCATATGCCGATACCATTCACGACGTCACTGCCCTGGTCAATCTGGCCAAGACAGTTCCTGAACTCCCATCTGATCACATCATTGCAATGCATCAGGCCTCAGTCCCTCCCCTTCCTTCTCAGAAAAAGGTTAAATCCACCGTTGCTGGGCTGTCCTGGTGGCAAATTCTTGTCAAGTCTGAGGTGGTCATTTCTACCTCAGTTTTTCCTTCCTTGGTTGGCATTGCTAACCAATCTCTTGCTAAGGTTGACCTTTGGGTCGACTCGTGCACTTTGGCTTATGGGGGCCTGGCCCTCCTCACCTCCCGCATTGTGACAGCTGAAGAAATTCAGCTTGTTGCTTTAGCTGTTCATAAGCACCTAGGCCACCAGGTTTCTGCTTCCCTCCCCATGTCTTGGTCTTATCTTAAGATCATTGATGTTCCTTACTTCCGGCCTGGTACCATGGATCCTATGGACTCGGACTACATGAAGGGCGTCATGGCCAAGTCACATATGGCCCCCTCCTTCACCCTCGCCAACGCTCCTCACATCATGTGCAACTCCATGCATTCAGACTCGGCCATGGTCTGGTTCAACATCATCGACTCCCAATCAGGCACTTCTGCTAAGCACCTCATTAACTCCTTCTTTCAATTCAGTCCAGCCTCCTGCCCTGTGAGGGCTGCCCAGTCTTATGCCAGGGTCCCTGTGTGCCAGCATTGCTGGCACTGGGGACACTCCACTCGCTCCTGCTGGTCACAGGCTCCTCATTGTCCACGGTGCTCTGGTCCTCATTCTGAGGCTAACCATCGTTCTCTTGCTGGTTGTTGCCAGGGCAACCTCTTGGCCAACCCCTCTGTGCCAGCAACTATGGAGGGAGCCCCATGCCCTCATACCGCTTGCTGTGTGAACTGTGGTGGGGATCACAGCACAAGTGACCAAAAGTGCCTGTACTGGCAGCACCACTTTGACTGGGACTGGTTGGCTCATAGGGCTAATCGGGACTGGGCGAGGAGGATAGCTGCATCAGGTGCGACTTCCAAGAGGCAGGAGGATGAGCATTGGGATAGGGCAGCTTTCTGGCATCAGCGCACTCGCTGAGTGCCTCCTGATCACATTTGTGAGGTCAAGTATTTGTTGTTCAGCTTGTGGCTAGAGGGCAGAGAAATCGGTAGTGATTTGAGATGGACATTTTCTGGTCTAGCTATGGTCTGGTCTATGTAGCCTCATTTTGCATCATGTATTTATC
>KQ963410.1:29633-48712 GCA_001563735.1 Leucoagaricus sp. SymC.cos | reverse complement strand
TTTTTTTTTTTAAATCAACAATTTATTATGCGGTGCTTGATCGCAGTCTGCACCTAACTAATTACAAACTAGCTAGGAAAATCCAAACTGAAACAAAACTATGTACTCATATCAGAGCATTTTTGTAAAACCCATAGGAGGCACGATGACAACTATAGTACTATTACACAGAGAGAGAAGAGACATTATAGTCAAGCTTGAAAGAGCTTACCGGCATACCAAAACATGGAGGCCCTGATGCATGCAGAAGTGATAGAGATGGATGAAGTGATATGGAGACATCGTAACACAACCCAGTGTGTCATATAGGCATAGCAGGAAATTGCTGAGGGGGTGGTGATGAGGAGACACTTAAGTGCAACCCAGCTTGTTGTTTGATAGTGTGTGGAGAATTATGAAGCAGAGCATTAGAGTTAAATGCAAACGCTTGAGGATTGTATTCAAGGAAGTCAATGAATTCCTTGAGAGTTGATATAGGTTTGTCTTCTCGAATATAGAGAGGGCAAGTGAGGACAATGTGTTCATGGGATTCCATCCAGAAACCGCATCGGCATCGGGTGGATTCTTTAGGGAAAAAATGGAAGCGGTAAGTCCCAATAGGCGTGTGGTTGGTTATGGCGCATATAGCACATGTGACAATGTTGAAGTTAGTGACTGGCATGTCACTAGCGTCAAGGGAATATGAAGCGCGTAATTCTTTGAGCCAAGATCCGCCATTATGATATTGAGGTAATATAATGTCACCTCGGAAATGTTTGCTTCGCAACATGAGGACAGAGTGTCCTCGATATTGTGTGTTGGTAGTGAAAGTGTGTTGCCACTCTTTAAGACATGAGTCGGTGGTCTTTTTTCTAAGGTATGACATGGAGATGCTAGGGCACAACCCAGCATGTCAATGATTGAGTTTGGCAGTTAGATGAACTTTTTGTAAGAGACAGCATGCCTGACCAGGTTTGTCAGGAGCTGCGTTGCAGTCACAAAGAGCAAATTTGGATGGAATGTACCAAAATTTGATTTTATGGAGTCCAGAGCGTTCAAGCCATGGACGTAGAACATTAGCAGTAGCTATTGAGTGGTATTGGCCTTCATGTATGGAAGGATCCAGTAGATGATGTGATGATGTCAGATGATTGGTAAGAACAACAAAATTGGTGGCATCAGGGAATAAGGATAACACTTTGCATAGTCCAAAGCATTGAGCAGCGAGTTCAGTTTCTGAAGAAGTACAGTGTCCACATGGGATGGTGATGGAGTGGTAAAGGGCACCATTGTGCCAGATTTGAAAACAAGCAGATGCTTGTAATCGAGAGTCATTAGGAACACTGCCATCAGTAACGACAACGACAGTGTCGGAGGAGGAGTGGGCGGAGAAGGTGCATGCATCAAGTTTCCACGAATAGTTTCCGAGCTCTTCAAGACTTGACCTGTTAAAATCAAAGAAAGAAAATCAGTCAGAAAAATTGTCTAATAAACGTAAACCGGGATAATTAGCATTGTGTAGAGGAGAAAATTTTTCTTCAATGTTAGAGAGCATATCATCAGCATCAACCAAAGGACCAACAACCATAGCTCTGTCTTTTTCGGAAAGCAGATCAAGTGATCTGGGATGAGGAAGGGCTCCTTTAGCATTATCAGTGCCAAGGAGAGTGTGAATAGGGTGTGATGTGTGAAGTGTCACATATCGTAGACAAGTGCGCTTGGCAAGCTTTTTGAGGTGAAGATGTATAGGGATAAGTCTAGCAAGGGACTTGACGCCTCCAGAAGGTGATGTACGAAATGCGCCCGTGATCCATAAGGCAGCATTGTATTGCATTTGTCTTAACGATTTGAGTTTATTGACAATTTTTGCTCCAGAGAAATACCATAGTCGATATCCATAGGTAGCAAGAGGAACAATACAAGAACAGTAGAGAAGTCGTTTTTGGTAAGGTAGTAGTCCATGTGTTGAGTTTCCAAGCATCTTCATCATGCAGACAGAGGATAAGGCTTTCGTAGACCAATAGCGCATGTGTTTGTTAAAGGTCAATTTACGATCAGAGTAAAACCCCAAGTATTGCCAAAATTCTTGGGGTTTGAGGGGTGATGTAGAGGTGAAAGGCATGAAGCCTAGGTCAATGGAAGGGTTATTGTCTCTGGGAATTCGAGAGAAGTTGTATATTTCAGATTTCTCATGCTCCAAGAGAAGGCCAAAAGAGTTTACTAGATCAACGAGGGAGCGATAGGCTGCCTTGATTTTATTGTGGCACTCCTGCCACGATTCACCTTGAGCCACTATGGTGCCATCATCTATGAAAGATAAAAAGAAAACAAGTCCAGAATGCTTCTGACTAGCTAGGAAAAGTAGAGGGGCCAAATAGAGGCCTGAAAGAATAGGAGAAAGAGCAGACCCTTGTCCAACTCCTGTGTTAAAGTCAAATTGAGGCGATGAAAAGGAATTATACAAGTATGTGGTAGAGCATCCTATCAAGTAGTTTGCAAAAAATGAAACGATTTCAGGGGCGAAGCCTTGTTTCTTTAAGATACTCAAAAGCATAGAATGATTAAGAGAAGGAAAAAATTGGGAAAAATCAAAGGCTAAAACAGAAGTATGTAACTTTTTGTCCCAGCTGGCCCATATGAGGTGAGTAAGGAAGACTCCAGCGTCTTCAGTACTTCGTTGGATGATTTCTCCAAATTGTGAAGGAAAAATAGCTTTGTGTTTTACCGCTTCATATTGCATACGTTTTGCGAGCATTTTTTCAAAGAGTTTGCCTAGAGTGTTTAGGAGCACAATAGGACAAAAAGCTTTCAGAAGGTGATAAGACAGTTTGTTTGGCTTAGGAATAACCACTGAAACCAATTCTTTGAAGTGAGAGGGCCAGTAACCAATGTGAAGACATGTGTTGGCTAGCTGGATGAATAGGATGGGGATGCAATCGTCTGTTGAAAGAAGCATTTTGAGATGAGCCCAGGAAACATGATCGAGGCCAGGTGTAGATGTGTTTGAGCAGCTTTTAAGGGCTTTGGAGAGTTTGAGGAGAGAGAATGGGACCCATTTTCTCTCAGGAATATCGCGTAGTTTATCGAGGACATGAGCATCAATTGTTCTGTTAGATGCCGAATTATAAGTTTGATCGAATGCCTCCCAAAGCAACTTGAGTGAATTGCAAGGCTTGTTGTTGTGAATAATGGCCCTAGCAGGTGGCAATTTGCGATCTTTAACCCAAGGCATGAGGTCCCAAGGCCGTTTGTTATCTTCCGCGATTTCTTCAATCTTGGCATCAAAAAACTTTCTCTTAGCTATCTGCACAGTATTTCGAAATGCATGCCAATTGTCTTTGACATGATCACTTCTGTATCATCGTAAAGCTTCTCCACACTTGTCATTCCACCATGGCTTAGAGCACATTGAAATAAAGCTCATAGTGGCGTGTTTATTCTACGACTCACTGATGAGGTCAGATATTTGCACCGAGGCTTTTTGAATATTAGCCTCAGTTGAAAGATCAACTGACAGAAGCACTGAAAGCCCTGCTGCCAACTCATTAATGAAACTCCGTTCTTTATCAGAACCTCGTTTGAGGCTTTTCTTCTGAATGGGTATAAATTGGGGAGAGATAGGAATTGTGATTGCAAGCAGTGCATGATCAGATTGCAATCGATGTTCAGGTAGAATGTAATGACCATCAACATTGACTTCATTGGCGATGAACATGAGATCGATCGTAGTGTCATTTTTGGATGGATCGGCGGAATATCTTGTGGGTAAGTCAAGAATGGGGATAGATTGGTCAAGACCTAGATCAGTCATGATATCTATGAGGCAAGCCGCATGCTTTGTGTGCATTGGGCAATTGATATCCCACTCTTTAGAGCATATGTTGAAGTCTCTACCGATATATAGTAATGGGGAAAGTAAATTGACACATTGTTGAAGATGATCTAGAGCAAGATGTTTATCATCTGAGTATACATTTATTAAATAGTGAACATGTTGATTGTGAGACAAGGAAAGGACAAGAATGTCACGATCAAGATCGGTGTATGAATTGACAATAAACAGTCATAGATATGACAAACGTTTATGAACGTAGGCCATGACCCGAGGTTTAAGGGGGGGAGGAAGGAAGGGAGCAAGGTATATCCAGTCGGAGTGAATTGGTGCTCCTATTATGTTTTGGCCTAGAGCAGAGTCAGTAAACACAGTCTTCCTAACTATATTCCAGGTGGGTTCTTGAAAAAAATAAAATGTCAAAGTTATCGGCTAACGTAACTAGCAAAGTTTCCATAACAGAGTAACTACAATTAACATTAAAGGAGAAAATGTGAAGAGAATTAAGGGTCAGATTCTTCATGAAGAAGTGTCAGGCCCTCGTTGACCTTGTGGGTTAGAAGAGATATTTGTCTCATTTTGTCATTGGATGGCGACGGTGATGCATTTGACCCTTTGGGTCCTGGCTTCTTCAGCCTTGTTAGTATGCCAGGTTTTGTTAAACCTGTTGCACCAATATGAGCATTTCTTGTCATTGGCAAAATGATTGCCTTTGCAATTTAAGCATTTGTAGTCATGAGGGCAAGGTTCGCCTTCAGCAGTTGCCATACAAGGCAGCTTGGCCTTTTCATTGGCCTTGCAGCATCCAGATGAGACACAGTGATTTTCAGTCTTATGAGGCCCACTACACCTCACACAGCACCATCCTTGAGATCAGCATTTAGCTGTAATATGTCCCCATCACCAACAATTTTGACATTGAGGAATACCTGGGTGCATATTACATGCAATAACAGTAGCAATGTCATTACTAAAGTTAAAAGACTTATTAATAAGGGCCTTTGCTTTAGTACCCTTTTGTGAATCCCAAATATCGAACCAGATGACCGCCATATCAGAGTGTGCAGAAGCTTTCATAATATGGGGGGAGGAAGCAAGACAAATACCATCAAACAGATTGTTGTGGCACATGACATACATAACATCTTCAGCCTGAAGATGGGTAGACCTGTCTTCATGCCAGGAGGAAGGGGTGTAATAGTTAACACCCACAATTTTCAGATAAGATTTCGACATGGGAGCCTGAGGTTCAGGGATGTCGACTTTAATGGTTTTGGCTACCCAATCCCTAACGATGTCCATTTCAGCGTGGGTGGGGACAAGGTTGGTGTTAAATGTCAGGCCGGGGGACTTTTCAGTATGGCCGATGACGATGGCAAAGACATGAAGTTTAGAATGTTCTTGGATAAGGCCGCAATTGACAGCCTGGAGAATATCGTGGTGGTTCTGAGCATCCTCAGGAGTGAGCATCTCAGAAAAAGGAATGAGGATTTGCTTGTGGGTAGGCCCCCTAGTAGTGGTTTTCATCACAAATTTCTTTTTCTGTGATTATTCAGAGTTTTTACCACCAACAGAAGTACCAGTGGCAGCGTTGTGCATAGTGACAATTTTCTCAGGGGAGAGTTTGTCACCAAAAGCCTTAGTAAGCTCTACTAGGCCAATAGCATTCTTAACACTGTCAGTAGATGGAGATGGAGCATTAGACCAGGCAGCATCCACAAAGGATTTTTTGGGGGGAGCTGGAGGAGTGGGTTTAGAGACTGGTTTATTGGTTGAGACCGGAACTGGGGTGGGAGGGAAAGCAGATTTAATCGTGGGCTGCTTAGGCAGAGTCCTCGGGACTTTATAGGAGATGGGGGGTTTTGGGGCGCTGACTGGTTTCGAAACCTTGTCAGGAACAGGAGCATCAACAACCTTTGGAATTCCATCAACATCCATAGCAACATTAGAATCTTCTCCTGGTTGAGAAGAGGGGACAATTTCAGCCTCAGCTGCTTTGGCTTTGGCTTTGCATTTATCTTCTCTCTTATCTTTGCTCCTTAAGAACTGCTCAGAGAAGAAGAGTTTTTCCATCAACTCGATAATAGTAATTTTGCTCCCTTGAGGAGCATATTTATCAGTAATCTCCTCATCATCAATTGTGGTGTGGCCCCAACCACCTTCACTAATCGTGAGGAATAAGTATGCCAACTCGTCAGCAATGACACCCTTAGGGGTAAATTTTCCTGTGTTAACTGGGAATGCATCAAACCAAGAAGCAATTTGTTGAATCGCTACCGTGACATTCTCGGATGAAAGTTGATAATCATCACTTCCAAAAATTTTTATGCCAGAGCTAGCAATACCACCTTGAGCAGTGTTAGCATTCTGAGGGGTAGAATCGATCTGTAATGGAACCTTCGATTGTGATGATGCTCCATCATCCTGTCCAGGTAAACCACAGGCAAGAGAATCAGGAGCGGAGGGGAATGGAATCTGCTCGGATAAACCACAGGCAGTTCCTGCAAGGATAGTGGGGTTAAGCAGTGGAACATGAGATTCAGGTGTGACTCCAGTAGGGTCAAGGGTTGGGAATAGATTGTTATCTGACCATTGAGAGAGAACAGGCAGAAGGTTGTTGCCAGAAACAACAGGACCTAAAGCCAGAGAAGGAGTATTGGGGTTTTTTTCCAAATTTAAAGGAGATTGTTTTTCCAGTACAGCTAAAACAGATTCCTGTGGGGTTTGTTGTGCAATGCTGTGGAAAAGGTTGACTTGTGATTGAGGACTGGGTTGAGCCATGAAGTCGGTGGAGTGTTCTCTGTGAGCAGATGGAATAGATGCTGGAGATGGAATATTATCATATAGCGCCCGAGTGTGAAAACCATGAAGTGGTCTAGGAGTAATGGTACCTTGGGCTTCAGCTAAAGCGAGCTGATTTGCAGGTAGAGAGGGCATCCTGGGCCTAGATGTAGGTGGAGCAGAATGAAGGCATGGAGACCTGGAACGTCTGTCGGCCTGTTTGTAATGAGTAATGGACTCTTTCCTAGAAGGCGCAAGGGCACAACTGGATAATGAGGGTGTATAGCTTGAACATCCACAAATAACAGGATTTTCCTCGTCACTAGAGGATTCATATTCAGAGTCCTCATCATTGTGAGCGACTCCAGTTGAGACACCAGCTGTAGCAATAGGTTTATCAGCTAAGCCTGCGTTCAATGGGCTGGTGACTATATAGTCAGCCTGAGCCTGAGTCTGGCCGGTGACAAGATTGTCAGCCTGAGCCTGAGGAGTTGGAGGGATAGCCTGTGACAGCGATTCATTTGTGGCTTGGATGTTGACAGCAGTTGCTGTGCGTCCACCACGTGTAACAAGGCTCTTGAGTCTGGTACCAAAAGTGGGTTTCGGACTTTCACCAACTCTTCTACTACTATCTCCCATAACGATTCAGATTGTTGTAGTTGTTTAAGTATATGAAATACTACTTTTTTGCAAACAATGATGGTGGTACATGAGAAAGGAAGGATGTTTTTGATCCACATCAACTGGCATGAGGCTTCGGAGAGCGCTACATACTCAGCTTCAGTAGAAGAAAGTGCTACAACCAATTGGTGATGGGAGGTCCATGTCACCGCACAGGAGCCAATATTGAGAAAGTAACCAGAGGTGCTCTTTCGAGTACTAGGATCACTAGCAAAATCAGAATCCAAATAGCATATAATACCCTCTTTCTTAGCACCATCAATAGTCAAGCGATAGTCTCTCGTTGCCAAGAGATAGCAACAAATATAATAGGCTTTCTGAAGGTGATCCTTTGAAGGATTTGTGGCATGTTGGGACAACTTAATAACCACAAATGCAATATCCAGGCATGATCCGATCATCAGATATAGAAGGGACCCGATTACCTGCTGGAATTGGGAACGTAATTGGGGATCAACAGGGTCATCATTAGGCAGCAGTTGATAGCCAGCTGGGAGAGGAGTTCAAGCCGGAGCAGTTTTGACACCGTAATGCTCAAGAACTTTATTGAGATACCTGACTTAATCAATAAAGATCTGTCTATTTTTGCAATCGTGCGTAATGTGCATGCCGAGAAATTCCTTTATTTCTCCTTGATCATGGCATTCCCAACACTTCATGAATTGAAGCTTCTTTTCCCGAAGGAGGACAACATTCTTGCCCATAAAAAGCACATCATCGACATAGATGATTGCATAAATACGCGAACCAGTCTTTTCATCAAGATAGACATAGACACTGGCATCGGATTTGCATTACTTAAAGCTGAATTCAAGCATACTCTTAGTAACTTCTCACCACCAGGCTAAGCCAGCTTGCTTAAGGCCGTACAATGCGTGGTCAAGTTTCCACACAAGTTTTTCCTTTCCAGGGATATGAAATCCTTCAGGTTGCTCCATGTAGATCTCCTCATCCAGTTTGCCATATAAATAGGCTGTACGAACATCTACAGACTCAATGTTCATGTCTTCAAGTGCAGCTAAGGCAAGCATGACATGAGTTGTTTCATAACACACAACTGGAGAAAATAATTCATCATAGTCAATACCTTCGACTTGAGAGAAGCCACATGCAACAAGTCAAGAACGAAGACATCCATCAGACTTTTTAAGGAAGACCCATCTATTTTTAATTGCTTTGCGATTTGCAGGGAGCAGGACTAAGCAATACACCTGACACTTTTTCAGGGCATCAAGCTCTTCCTTACATGCATTAAGCCATTGAGTTCGTTCTTCAAGTGGCAACTTTTTAAGGTCAGCAAAGACTTCTTGTCTGGATATTTCACCGAAAGCTGGTGAATATGCAGCATTTAATAACATCTTCATACATTTTACTCTCCCCTCTTTCACAATCTGTGCCATGTCATCCAAATCAGGTCTGTCATTGAACTTGTGCCAATATTCATATGGTCACAAATGATCTCTTTGTTCTTCAGTATCCTGTGGAGTGGATTGAGATCTACGGGAAGTCCAATTGATGGGAACTTCCACTCCAGAAGGAACGAAAATGAATGATCGCCAAGTGCCATCAGGGGGTGAGAAACTTGGCCAGACCTCATTCTTGGGGGATCTCTGGTAGGGAAATCTCCAAATCTGAAAGGCTCATCAGGTTCAGGGGCAGCTTCAGGACTTGATTGAGGAGCAGTAGTCTGCAGATGCTGACGCATGCGACCACCAGGAATCCTGATCGTATAACACGGAATTGGATAACCATACTGGTCAAGGTTTGGTTGAGGGTCAGTCTTCTGTGTTTCGGGTTCTGTAAATGGAGTTGACTGTGGGTACCAGTCAGAGGTACGTGTCTCTCTTATTGGGGAATCACATGGCAGAAAGGGAGATCTCAATCTGTGTGGAGAACCATAACTCAAGGGAGTGGTCTCACGAGAAGGTTGTGAAGGAGTATCACTAGGTCTATGAGGCGGTGAAGCACTCGGACCAGATGCTGTAGAAGGTGCTGGAGGCAGAGGTGGTCCAGGTGTAGAACGCGAGGGACTAGCTAGAGTAGGAGCTGGAGTGGGAAAATGCTGCAGACGGCTAGGCTGACTCAGTCTCAGCCTCTGTAGAAGGTCCATAGGGTCTTCTGGAGCAATGTTATCACCCGAAGGTGTACTCGGAAGTGGTGGAGGGGATGCAGGCTCTTTCAAATCTCGACGAGATTTTCCGGCACAATGAAGAAACCATTCTTCATCAAATAATGCTGTGGGACTAACAAAAATAGAATTATTGTGCATGTGTCTCATAAAGTAATATACTTTAGAGCTATGCTCATATCCGAGGAAGATCATTGGTTCAGATTGAGCGCTTAGTTTATTTTTGCGCATTTTCTCAGGGATAAAGACATACGCGCCACAGCCAAATACCTTAAGATAACTTACATTGGGTTTTCAGCCCGAAGCCTGTTCAATTGGAGTTTTCCAACCAAGATGTCAAACCGGAGTTCTATTGTAAATGTGAACAGCACATGCTACTGTGAATTCCTAAAGGTTTTCAGCGAGGTAAGCATGGAGTCTCATGGACTCGGCTTTTGTGACCAAAGTCTGGTTCAAGTACTCAGCGCATCCGTTTTGTTGGTGCACAAGAGGTGCAGACATCTTGTGAGAAATCCCATGTGATTTTAACAACACATTAAATTCCGAAGACAAAAATTCTCCCTTCCGATCCATTTGGAGTTGTTTAATCTGGAGACTGCTCTGCTTCTCAATAAGTGCTTTAAACTCTTTGAAAGCGGCTAATGTCTCAGACTTATGCTGTAGGAAGAAAACTCAGGTGTGAGAAGAATAATCGTCAAGAAGGGTAAGAACCCACTTCTTCCAATAATAAGATTTGGTTGGGAATTCAAGGAGATCTGTGTGGATCAATCCAAGATATGTCAGATCACGCTTCTCCAAAGAAGAGAAGTTCTGTTGGTGCATCTTGCCAAGAGCGCAACCAGGACAGATAGAATCTCTACTAGGAATCTCAACATTAGAGAAACCAGAGGTATTTTCAGAACAGTGCCTGAGAATGTTTCTCGAAGGATGTCCAAATCGACAGTGCCAGATATCGTAATCAGCATCATGCACAGTCAGTGCGACATTGATCAAAGACCAAATGACATTGCAGTGAAGCCAGTGCAGACTTTTCCCTTTTGAGCAAGGTTTCATGATCAAGTAGGTACTACCCGATTTGTCAAGAATTTTCGTTTCGTTTTTGCTTGCTTCAACTCTGAAACCTCATTGCATAAAAGTTCCGAGGGAGAAGAGGCAATTTGCCAAACCCAGAATGTGAAATACTGGCCAAATAGTTTTAGTCTTTAAATTACCATCGATCTCTATCTCGATCAGAACAGACCCGCATCCAATCACATTTAGAGGTGCCTTTTTGTTGGTGGTTTTGCATATACCATAATTACCAGGAGAATACTCAGCAAAATCCTCAATGAATGGGGTAAAGTGGCAAGAAGCACTGCTGTCTAAGAGAATGTGATCATCAAACTTAAAGTTCCCACATGAATAGCAATCATGAATAAGTTTATTTTTCTCAGAATTACAATCTACGATCATAGATACAAAAGGTACATGATCAAGTGGAGATAGAATTTGTTCAGAGCATTCCTGATCATCATATGAGTCCATATATACAAAATTGTCAAACAGATCCATTACATGTGGTCCATCAGGGTGTCGAACTCCATATGGCACCCAAAGGGGCAGCAGCAGCATGGAAGCTCTTGAGTGAGCCCGAGAGAGCAGAGACGCTCGACCTCAGCGATCTGACCCTGGATGGTTTCATCGTTTAGGCCGTAGTTTGGACTGTGAGATAATGTTAGGAATAAACATATGAGAGAATAATTTAGATACACACACATAGGTGTCATCACCATAGTCCAATGCATCATCCCCGAGCAATACCATATCAGCATCAGGGGCAGAAATCGTAGAAGTAATGGCGGGCATTATAGGTGATTGAGGAGGAGGAAGAGAGACAGCAGCAGGGCATGGCAAAGAGGGAGCACTGAAAATGGGTGAGACTGCATGAGTAGCAGCTGTGGGGACTGATGATATAGCCCCAAGTCTCTCATCCCATAATTCCAGTGCTTTCTGGCCAGCTGCCTGATAACGTATCTTCTTAAACTTGAGTCTCTTGACAAAAGACTCCTCAACCAGTATGCTGAGGCGTTCTGCCAGCAGACGCAGTAGAACAGCAGACTCGAGAGCACGTGACGCCCTGGCATCATTAACCTTCTGTCGGGTCGAAGAACCTGAGACCTTGGTGTCAGAAATGATGGCCGGCATTGCAACTGCAAAAGCAGAGGAGGTGACATAGGTATTGTCTGGACCAGACTAGGCAGCAACAGTGGGCAATTGGATCTCACCATCAGCAATGTTGGCCTGTTGGCCCTTGCCTCCCTTTCTATGCTTGTGAGGCTTCTTCTTCTTATCTCCCCCATCCAGTCCGGAAGGCTGTTGGTTCCCAGATGGAGAACTGGGATTGGACTTCTCCTGCTGCTGTCCTTGCAGACGTTGCTGCTACTGCTGGGAGTGCTGTTGCTGCTGCTGGCCACCCAAAGGGCTGGCGCGCAACTACTGCTGCCAATTAGGGTTTTGAGGACCCTTATACCTCATGCCAGCATGTGACATGTTAGCCTCATGGGCACGAACTTGATGCTGATGCTGCCATTGTGTTAAAATAGCAGACCAGACTGAAGCATAATTGATATTGGCGAGGGGTGAGTTTGAAGATAAGTGGTCACAACGTATGACCATTCTCGAGATATCGCATTTAGTAAATTCATTGCACAAACAAACTCAGGAATCCAGATTGGAGATACAGACCTCTCCAAACATGAGTATGCATTCTCTAACAGCGCGAGCTGCGAGGACGGCTCAACATTGGAATTAATATAAAATGATACCATGACCTGGTAATCGGCAAAAATAGTTGCAGTGGAGCGAGTACCGAAAAGAGTCATTAAATGTGTCCAGAGAAGCGGAGTAGATGTTTGATTGTGATGGAGGAGGTGACTGGAAAGACGGTTGTTAACCATACCATGTGCCATATGATCAAGAGATCTCCAGTTGTTCTGTGCTTCGATAGAAGCAGCAGTAAACGTTGCTGCCTGAGCAGGGACTGCAGGTGCTGTTGCTGTAGCAGCCTGTGCCTAGACTGCAGGCTGGTCAATGATCAACTGGGGGATAGCGACAATACTGTCAGTGATATCCCAGGCAGTGTAGGTCAACCCAGGGAGAGTCGTCATCGAGAGAATGTTCTCCATCGATTCGGACCACTCAACCCAGTTCTTTTCTCCAACCAAGATGGGAACACCAGAGAGGAGCAAGAAAGTAGACATAGTGATCTAAATATAACCTAAATCAGCAATTTGTCCGAATTAACAAAACAAAGCAATTATAGGCCACACGACCATATGCCTAAGTGCGTAGGGAATAAAGTCTGGGCAAGTTGCAGAGTTTGGCAGGGACACCGACAACTACTGACAACAAGTTCTGACTACCCCAGCATGTCAGCAAGTGTCCAAGACATCTCAGCGACAACACACTTGGCTGTCGGGGCCCATAACCTGTTGAAAGCAGAATAAAGCATAGCACAGTGCTAGGAATAAACAAACTAGTCACTCATGTAGTTGTCAGTTAATAGAAACAAAGTATAAGTGGAGGTTGGTTTAGAGCTGCTAGAAACAACGATAGAACGCAGAGAGGATGTTATTCAACTAAAGAGCAACAGTAATTTGTAGTTACTTATATACTAAAAGGAAAGTGTACGTGTAAGCGATAACAATCTACCTACAATAAGTTGCATGTACTGCTACAGCGAATAACACAATAAGAGCTGTAACTATGGAGTCCTAGGGCATAACAACTGTATTGTTCATGCAGATAATGCGAGGAGTCCGTGTGTATTGTCTATGATATCATAATAATGTCGTGAAAGAATAAGGGTACCCTAGCAGTACATGCGCTAATAATAGAAGAGGCACGTAGAGCATTTACTTAATTCAACACAGCCTCCCATACTCGGGGATAAACGTATCTGTTATTGGACTAAAGCCCACTATGCTCCTATGCTCCGACATATGCTCAAATCACTATGTGGATGGAGAGGAAACAGAAGAAAGCAAATATACATTGGCGAAGTTATAGCTGAGGTCTTTGAAACTCAAACAGATGGGTTTCCTTTAGTCACTGGCGTGAAGTTTCATGGCAGAGATCAATCATTCAGAACAAGCTTAGTACAGTTGTTGTGCTGTATAATGCCGCAGTCGCGCTCACGATCATCCGCACATGCCGCCACCAAAATTGTTGGACAATCGCGCGGCAGGTTGCACGGCCCTGTGCGGTAAAGTGTGCGGCTTTGCGTGTGGCATGCCGTGGAGAATGGTCTGGTTGACTTCGCTGTCTTCATAAGAATGATTGATATTGTACCCGAAGCCCTGGGCCTTAATCATATACTCTACCTTTCTGTATGGAAACAGCCGGCTTTTGAGAGTCACTTCCACAGAGTGGTACATTATCTCAAGATTGCGTGAGATGGACCCGGGTGTCCTTTGGTAGGTGATAAGGTAAATAGCGCTGAGATTGAAAGGGTGAGAGATTGCGAGCCATATAGTCTCGAGGACCGTAGCGTCTATTGAAATGAGGAAATGTATTCATCATTGTGTTCAAGAGGTTACATGTTCAACACCGGCATCGTGATTAATCAAAGGCTGATAAATACTTACCTACTAGTCGTGCTGTAACTCAACTATTTGGCCAAGTCTCGCATAAGGTGGGAATTAGATTGAAGTCGCTACTCCAGCCTCCCATACTCGGGGATAAACGTATCTGTTATTGGACTAAAGCCCACTACGCTCCTACACTCCGACATACGCTCGAATCACTATGTGGATGGAGAGGAAACAGAAGAAAGCAAATATACATTGGCGAAGTTATAGCTGAGGTCTTTGGAACTCGAACAGATGGGTTTCCTTTAGTCACTGGCGTGAAGTTTCGTGGCGGAGATCAATCATTCAGAACAAGCTTAATACAGTTGTTGTGCTGTATAAGCACGGTGACCTGGCCCCATAGCAAGCCTGGTGCTCTCATGCTCTCTCGACATTCACAAAACACAAATACTTAAAGGCAGAAGGTTGCTAACGAGGAGCAATATTCCATTCAGCTGCTTAGACTCCGAGTTCTTCCCCAGTTCCATCCTCTGAATGTCATGGAATTTCAAACTTCCGTCTCCCGCAACTTTGAGCAAAGAAGGCCACACTAGCTTGCTTTCAGGTTTATTGAGAAAGATGGACGCAGAAGTCGAGGAGTGTAATGACGTAGGCCACCACAGCGAGTAGACTACATGGGGAAATTGGAGAGGTTCCAAATTTTCAGTGTTCGCTGAGGATCACATCATTCATCGGGTCTAAAAGCCAATAGTTAATTCATGAGCCCAGAATTGTGGATTAACGCTTCGGCTCTCTTTGATCGAGGCGTAATTCTACACGAGAATGGTTCAGGGCTTGAAGCTGTGAAGTGATTTTCATCTGTCAACAATGGTACTGGTGCCATTGGTAAATAAGAAACATACGAAATCAGTCCATTTGTCATTTCAAGCATGATCATAATTTCCTTATCGTCTTGACCGAAACCAGGGCGAATATTGTAGACTACAAGAACATGGGAGATGAGGATGAACAAAAGTTCTCAGAAAGGAATCCACTGGGGCAAACTCTCCTCCCAAAACCAAAGGACATGACAGTTGGATCACGAACAGTTGGGTCAATCTTTTCATCCTTGAGGAAGCGCTCTGGACCATAGACTTACTGAGGCTCACAAAACCATCTGCGTGGGACTAAAGAGTTGATGACATCAGAAATGGGCGAATCAGAGTGCGAGATTCAATGTGATTAATGTGATTGGTCGAGGTTCGGGCGCGATCGACCTACGGGCAAGCCATAGTCGAGGTTCTTCGACCTAAAGCCTCATCAAATCTTCAACCTGTTCGACCAATGATAGTGTAGTTTCCAAGCTTCAATGATCGGAAGGTTCGACAGCTGGTATATCGCAGTCCTGAACAGGCTTATGACATTGATCATGTCTGGCCATCATAATGCATTTAACGTTATTTTTCTTAATGGAAGTGAAAGTAATGTAATTTTCCATAAATGCCTCACTCCGGTACCCTCTCTTAATGGAAGTGAAAGTAATGTAATTTTCCATAAATGCCTCACTCCGGTGCCCTCTAACACAAGTAAGTATCATGGCCATGCATAGAGGGATATTTTAGATCAGGACACTAGGATCTCCCGCCGCCACGATAAGCTCAAGCTCCAGGGCTGGTTCTGTTATGGAGTACGACTTCAACAGGCTTGATCTTCGACGGGGCTGTTTCATGTTCTACTAGGCCAAAGGTCGTCTAGAAACCCGTGCACTTTGAAAACAGGAGGGCAGGCGAGCAATCTAGCGTTATTGTGGCTCGGTACTTCTACACCAAGAATAGTTTTTGTCGACTGATAGCACGAGTCTAGTCATGACTGACCTACTCAATTTACGCACGCGCTAACCGAGTCATAGGTGGCTGCAGGAGGTTGAAATGAATAAGGCTATACCGTTGATTGGAATGGATGAATGACTCTGAACCCCCCGATTTCATATTGGTCATGTTTTCCGGACGCAAGCAGGGAAAGGTCCAGCAAGAATACCTGTTGCACGACCAACTTCGACCATGATCTAGCATATACCATATTTCCCCTCATCTGCTGGGCTTATTTACCTTGTCTATGTGTGTGGGTATTGTAAAGGTGGTCCCTGGAACCTTAAACACCAATCACATATTTCGTGCAATCATCGAACCTGAGGGACGAACTCACAGATCTGGAATTACTTAACTTTTGAGAAACAAAGTAGCTCCGATGAAGGCTCCATTTACGCCATTTGCTGCAACTCGTGCTCTCGGGAAATCCACGCACTGCAGGGACATTGCACTGTTTTCCCGCCGTCATACATCAAGCGTCCATGGCGGTGTTGTGGACACTCAGCGGCCAGCCAGTGATTGGAGCGGGAAGCGGCACCGGAAACATATTACATAATGACCAAACTATAAATCGATCATCGATTCTTGAACTTCTCTGTTTTTACCCCCACCCCTCATTCTCCTCTCTCAAAAGCTCAGATTTCCTCCACGGATTTCCTGATATCTATCTATTTCCATATATTTAACACCCTCACGAGCGATCACATATATCGCTCGTTAAGTCACCATTACAGCGGAAAGACATAGGGACTTGCGCTTGTTGACCCTTCAGTGCGTTCAAATCCTTTCATTTGCGATGCGAGCATCATGTCTGATTTTCATGTCTTGGTTGTTGTGCTTTCTACTAGGTGGTCATCCGTCCGTGGTACGTTACAAATTTTCACTGTCCACGTGTTGAACTGGGATCTGATGACGCTCGCTCGCTGTACAGGTGAACCTCCCTAGCAGGACCAAAAACTTCACGCAGTAGAGTCTTCGCCTGTCTTAACTTATCCAAAGTCATACCTTTGGTTTTGCCCCACCCGGTTCCTCTCCACAACCAGAACACTTTGCCCTTCAAGCTTTTTCCTCGCTATACAGGGAGCGAGGAAACCACCACCGCCTGAAAGTACCCAAACCAATTACCGGATCCTTTCCCCGCCCGGCGGATATCCTCTGTTGACCCCCGCGGCGGTTTGGATTTCGGTGATTACCCTTGGGTCATCCGGCAAGAACCAGACTCTCCCTCGACTTCGCCAATCAATCCAACTCATCCTATTTGCTTATCTCAACAACACACAGTCTATTTGATCGACCGCGTTTTTTAATCTAGACTTTTCCTCTATCGATGACTGGACTCGCCTACGCTGAAAATATCGCCCCCACTATCTTGTCTCCACGCAGTGCTCTCGATTTTGAGCATCACTCTTCATCCGCAGATACATATGCTGCATTTTCCTTTGGTACCGATTGCGACTGGACCAACAACAATGTCCACGAGGAAGTTGACGTGATTCGCAAACATTCCATCTCTATCCATACCCGAGATACCCTTATTGCCGATGATTTCAATAATAAAAAGCATTGTGACATTCCCGTCGACACCGGATTCGTCTTCGACTCTGACGATCAACAAAACGAGGGCAATGGTCAATTTAACTTTGGTCAGCCCATCGGGGAGTCCATCTTTCCCGAATTGCCACCTCTTTACCGTGGCCAACCCGATTTGCATATGTGCAACGGGATCTCGAACGCCCGTCAACTCGCAGCTGCTGGCGAGCCTGACGCAGAGAAGGCCTTTTTTGTTGCCGATCTAAGCGAAGTTTACAAACAACACAAGAGGTGGACCACCTGTTTGCCAGAAATTCAACCCTTCTATGGTATGCCCTTCGGGACCCTAATTCCTCAATTCGCTGCTAATCATTTTATCAGCGGTCAAGTGCAACCCAGATCCATATGTCATTAGACTGCTCGCATCTCTTGGTGCAGGATTTGACTGCGCCTCTAATGGTGAAATCAATCAAATCCTCTCAATTGGCGGGGGAGCTATTGATCCCTCTCGTATCATTTTCGCAAACCCATGCAAGGCCGTCTCCTTTATTCGCGCCGCCGCCAAAGCTGGCGTCGATACCATGACTTTCGACAACGCTGACGAGCTCTACAAAATGGCCAAGGCCCACCCCAATGCAAAACTCGTCGTCCGCATTTTGACTGATGACTCCAAGAGCCTTTGTGCCTTCGGCATCAAATTTGGTGCTCCGCTCGCTGTCGTTCCATCGCTCCTCGCTAAAGCCAAGGAGCTCAACTTGAACGTCATTGGCGTCAGTTTCCACGTCGGAAGTGGATGTTATGACCCCTCCGTTTACCGAGACGCGATTGCCCGTGCAAGGGCTGTGTTCAACATGGCCAAAAATGTTGGATACGAGTTCACCCTTTTGGATGTTGGAGGTGGCTTCGAGGACCGACTCTTTGAGAACGCAGTGGGTGTTTTGAGGAGTGCGATCAGGGAACATTTCCCCGAGGAGGAAAGGAAGGAAAAGGGTATCAGGCTTATTGCTGAGCCCGGGAGATACTACGTCTCCACTGCCTTCAGACTCGCAGTCAATGTCATCGCCAGAAGGGCGCCGCTGGATGGCGCCAAGGGCTGCACTGCTCCTGCTGCTAAGGATGGAGAGGCACAACCCGAGGTTATGTGTAAGTCTCTTCTTCGTCTTGAACGCAATGAATGTTGCAGCTGACAAAGTCATTTATAGACTATGTCAACGACGGCGTATATGGCGCATTCAACTGTATCTTATTCGATCATCAGACACCACTGCCTCAAGTCTTGACGTTGAAAGGCTTGCCTTACACTCCCTCTTCTTTCCCCGATGAACAGTTTGCCAGCATCTGGGGGCCCACCTGCGATTCGATCGATTGTGTTTCCAAGGGACTTATGCTCCCTCGTGGTATTGAGGTCGGTGATTGGCTCGGCTTCGAGAACATGGGCGCATACACTGTATGTGCTGCCAGCCAGTTCAACGGTTTCGAGGTCAGCAAGGTCATCTACACCCTCGGTGGCGGCTCTCGTGAAGCCTCTGTCGTCGGTGAGCAGGTGAAGAAGGCGCTCGTTGAATTTGCAGAGCGCATCGAGGCGGCGGGGTTGTAATTGAGGGAAATTATACTCGAGTAACGTTGAACGTTGGACTGTATTTGGCTCGTCAAGGAACCGTGATTTATTTGTTTCTCTATTCAACGGTGTAGATATGACCAAGCCTTTACTCAGTATTGATAGGCTTCAGCTT
>KQ963410.1:5029-20753 GCA_001563735.1 Leucoagaricus sp. SymC.cos | reverse complement strand
GTTGGATACGAGTTCACCCTTTTGGATGTTGGAGGTGGCTTCGAGGACCGACTCTTTGAGAACGCAGTGGGTGTTTTGAGGAGTGCGATCAGGGAACATTTCCCCGAGGAGGAAAGGAAGGAAAAGGGTATCAGGCTTATTGCTGAGCCCGGGAGATACTACGTCTCCACTGCCTTCAGACTCGCAGTCAATGTCATCGCCAGAAGGGCGCCGCTGGATGGCGCCAAGGGCTGCACTGCTCCTGCTGCTAAGGATGGAGAGGCACAACCCGAGGTTATGTGTAAGTCTCTTCTCCGTCTTGAACGCAATGAATGTTGCAGCTGACAAAGTCATTAAAAGACTATGTCAACGACGGCGTATATGGCGCATTCAACTGTATCTTATTCGATCATCAGACACCACTGCCTCAAGTCTTGACGTTGAAAGGCTTGCCTTACACTCCCTCTTCTTTCCCCGATGAACAGTTTGCCAGCATCTGGGGGCCCACCTGCGATTCGATCGATTGTGTTTCCAAGGGACTTATGCTCCCTCGTGGTATTGAGGTCGGTGATTGGCTCGGCTTCGAGAACATGGGCGCATACACTGTATGTGCTGCCAGCCAGTTCAACGGTTTCGAGGTCAGCAAGGTCATCTACACCCTCGGTGGCGGCTCTCGTGAAGCCTCTGTCGTCGGTGAGCAGGTGAAGAAGGCGCTCGTTGAATTTGCAGAGCGCATCGAGGCGGCGGGGTTGTAATTGAGGGAAATTATACTCGAGTAACGTTGAACGTTGGACTGTATTTGGCTCGTCAAGGAACCGTGATTTATTTGTTTCTCTATTCAACGGTGTAGATATGACCAAGCCTTTACTCAGTATTGATAGGCTTCAGCTTACTTGCCTTCCCTGTATATATGGCAATGGTAGATGACGTATATAGACTAAGAGCGCTCCTAACGTGGTGTAGTTAGCTCGACCTTGCCTCAAAATTACGATACTTATTACCGTTACAACTCGTTTTCCACAAGTCATGAATCAAGTCCTACATAAGCATGAGATAATAGCGAACACAACTATCCTTGAAGGTGATTTTCAAGTAACTGCTAGCATCACCCATTGCTCAATGGTTCACAAATGTATCTACGAGCTAAATCCACGTCTTCGAACAATGGAAGCCCAGGTCGCCCCACTATATCCAACTCTCCGCTCTATTGAACTAGGGAGGGTTTTTCGACCTTGCCTCAAAATTACGATACTTATTACCGTTACAACTCGTTTTCAACAAGCCATGAATTAAGTCCTACATAAGCATGAGATAACAGCGAACACAACTATCCTTGAAGGTGATTTTCAAGTAACTGCTAGCATTACCCATTGCTCAATGGTTCACAAACGTATCTACGAGCTAAATCCATGACTTCGAACAATGGAAGCCCAGGTCGCCCCACTATATCCAATTCCCCGCTCTGTTGAACTAGGGAGGGTTCTATTCCGGGGTCATCGGAAATGTCACCTACAGCATTGTCATCTGTGGATGTGGCAGCGGGAGGTGCAGCTTAATTTCAGGCCAAGGATGATGCATAATGCACCATTAGATTGGTCACGGTTGTTGCAATGTACCTTAATCTCTAGTTGAGCGGCTGCCCTTCAGTTCAGGTTTGCCAACTACGGTGGCGGAGGAAGATGAAAGAGAAGGAAAGCGTTTATGGGAACGCTCCTTCGTATCCTGATCATCAGAGTAGCCCGAAATGCCCTTGTTTTCCGAGTCGTCGTTGTTTGTTCACTTGAAGTGTTCTCCGGATCATCATTGTTTTAAGGCTCGCTCTCACCCGTGTTTTCAGGATCGTCCTGGTCCTTAGGATCTTTCCCGTCAGAAGACTTGCTTTCTGGGTCGTTCTTGTTGTCGTTATTGGATGTAGTGTTTTTCATAATCGCATTCCGAGCTATTGTCGTCGTTCTCGCTACTGCCACCGCTCCCATTATTTCCGTCGTTTTCCCATTATTTCCATCGTTCCCATTATTTCCATCGTTCCCATTATTTCCATCATTCCCATTATTTCCATCGTTCCCATCATTTCCATCGTTCACATTATTATCGTTGTTGCCATTGTTGCCTGTATTTCCATCGTTTCTCGTATTACTGTCGTTGCCAGTGCTGTCGTCACTTCCATCGTTCCCATCATTGCCAGTACTTGGCATACTGCTGCGCTGTGGAGGGGTAGCCTCGCATTTGCATGGTCTGACGTACCATCGGAGGGAGCAGAGTCAGGGTGGATCGGACAAATCGGAACCATCGGACGTGGCCTGTTGGTGCAGTGTTCAGTCCTCGCATTTGCATGGTCTGACGTACCATCGGAGGGAGCAGAGTCAGGGTAGATCGGACAAATCGGAACCATCGGACGTGGCCTATTGATGCAGTGTTCAACCCCATCGGGATCAATTGGGCTAACTGATGAGAAAATGGACCTACAGGATCTGCTCGTTTCCCATAATACTCGTAGCATACCCTCCTGGGATAACGACGGGTACATTGTGACGTCCAAAATGGCCAATTTTGGATCGGACCTATGTCAGCATATGCCGGGGTGGTGCAATCCTGTGCTCCGGCCGTCAACTTCGGACCACCCCTTACTCAAGCTCTCACAGACGTACCTTATTGGAGCTCCGTAACCAGAAGCCACGTTAAGGAGCAAAGTAGCGATAAGGACAGTTATGGAAGAAATCATCTTTTTATCGAAGGACAGCGATCTGAGAATGATATGCAGGAAATGCGTCGATGGTATTGTAACCAGTACAAAGTCGTATGTTCACCAGGAACAGATGTGAAGACGTCGACTTGTGGAAGACGAACTTTAAGGCAACCGGCGCCAACTTAGAGGGGTAGATGTGAGCACTGCTAGAGAAACCAGCAAGTATGGGTCGCAGTTTATATACAGGTTGAAAACTAGCGTAGAAGGGGCTTTACCCGATCATCTGGTCATGAAGTAGCCAGACTCTGGCGACACGAATGTAAGATTTCCAGGGTTGATAGTATCAAAAATGGGCTAATGTGTTTCTTCAAATTGAGAACCCTTCCTTCCCAGAGCTACCATAGGCGACCCGCCACTATCGGCTCCTGACACAACCAAGTATATACCTCGTTCTGGTATTGCAACACCAGCACGGATCACCCGCGCATCACAAGAAGGTATGTCAACTTATTGTGCTCTTTGTGCGAGGCGTCCCTAACAATTCCAAGCCTTCAAATTTGATCACACGTTGGCTGTCTTGTTGAAATGTGATTTCTATATTTGGACAATCATGAAATGTCCACGACACAAGTAGTGATACACGACACGACGACACATTCCACCATAACACCCATTGTTTATTAATCCTCCATTGTTCTCTGTGGTAGATGTAGAAAACGTATAAATACCCTAGGTAATCTCCTGTATTCCTCGTCCTTTTACCTCCCAATACACTCCCCTCTCACGATTACATAAGTCCCTTCAACATGTCTTGTCGGAGGAATGGATACCCATAACGTGATTGAAGGTAGGCATATCGCGAGTTCGTCCTCTGGCGTCACCTCGTGTCGGAAGGTGATGCCAGTATGACTCCAGGTACGTGTCTAGGGCCGATAGTTCAGCCACAGGGGCCATTAAACTATCCTTGAAGGAAGTCTCTTCCTTGGAGATAACCACAGTTTTAATCAAACACTGTTCAACGAGGCAAGCAAACTTCTTTCAGTATATCTTCGCCACCTAGTCGCAGTTGTTTGGTTCGTAGATTGCTGTAACAGGTTTGGAGCGGGGAGATACAACCTTCGATACCATTGCGGCGGAGTTCAAGGCAAAACGTCTGAGAGAATCCATCACAAGCAATCCCACTTTTTCATTTCGATTCCCCAGAAGTTCTTCGCCGCATATGTTGAACCCGGATTTCCAGTCAACCCTCGTTGACGGTCGTCGGGACGATGATCAACTTGAGCCTGAGGTTGCCCTCAGCTTTTTTCGGGACATGCAAATATCTCTCCATTTTCATAGAGCTAGAAGGCACATCGGCCCACAAGGAATGATTGACGTTGCGCGCGGACATCCAATATTGCCTGGATCAAGAGCAGGACTAGGAAACTATGTCCTGGATGGACATTCGGCTGAACTTTCGAGTTTGTGTCCAGTCTATCGGGCCTTTGGGGATTTGGTTGAGGATTATATCTAAATTATTCGGGCACGCTGCGCAAGGCTTTGACCGTGAATATAGAGTGCTTTTTTTAGTCCGATTTGTGGTTAACGTGCTCAGCTACACCCGTATGATTGAGGAGTGAATTGTGGGACATATATAGTTGTGTGTGTAATAAATAGAATGTGTGTGTACATTTTTGTACTTATGTAACGTTTTGATATCGGCTATCATTTCATCACTTCGAAGACATTGAAACTTGTGTACCATATTCAGTGTACCTGCCTACAGTCGCAACTGCGCAGACGGTGGACGAATGTGCCTGTACACTGACGTAATGTTCGCTCCTCATGGATCCAGCGCCCGCTTTTCCCGAGCTGTTCACATGTCCCCGTCTTGGCGGCATTCAAACCACGGAAATAACCGCCACCACTCAAATATAATTCATGACTCGGATAGAAGCTCTTGGAATGCCCGAGGGAACGTAAACATCGAATCCAGGTACCGAAGCCTGTGCCAGTAGTGATTTACTTCCGCACTCAATACGATTATAGAACAATCACTGGATGACTGCGTTGTAGCCAACCATGCACAGCTTTTCTTCATCTTGGCATGTGTTAAGGCGTTCATGACTGTGCTCCCGCAGAACCCATGTGACGTTTCATAGGGACAAATCTTCGCGATATATGCTGCGCGCTGTAGGATTCCGGTTTCAGATGTGTTGACGATGTGTTGACGTCTACACGAATTCTGGAACAGCTTCCGATGGGCGCTTCGGACACGCTCACGTATGCTTTGGATACTTTGTTCAAGACGCGTTGGCTATGCAGAGGGTCCCACCTACGCGGAAATCTCCCAGAATAAACCGCAGCACCCATCGCGGGTATAAAAACATCCAAATTTCGAAATTGACAAACATACAACACTACACTCCTTTCACAAAGATGGTGAACCTCGTCAGCTTCATCAGCCTCTCCTTAGCCTTGGTGTCGTCTACCGCGGCGTTCCCTTCCTACGGTTCCTTGGCGGGACTACCTCGAGAGGAGCTGGACAAGATTCTCCCAACCCTCCAAGCCCGCACGCCTGGCAACCCGCCTCCTCCTTTGGAATTCAATGGTACCAAGCTTGTAAACGATCCTCAGCACCCTTGGCAACCTCTCAAAGACGGAGACATTCGAGGCCCTTGTCCAGGATTAAACACACTTGCTTCACATGGGGTACGCGGCTCCGCCGTTCTTCTCCGGAGTTTAAGATCTTGACTGTTTTTGATATCTGACAGTATCTTCCCCGTAATGGTATTGCATCACCAGTGCAAATCATCAATGCCGTGCAAGAAGGTGAATTCTGCCGTGATCATCTCCAAGCAACGGCTGTTGACAAATGTGTTGGTCCAGGGTTTAACATGGAAAACACCATTGCGCGACTAGTGACTTATGCTGCTCACCTCGTCGATGGAAATGTCATCACTGACATGCTTAGCATTGGCGGCAAGTCTCCAGAGACAGGCCCAGACCCTCCGGCTCCTGCAATTGTCGGTGGGCTCAACACACACGCTGTTTTTGAAGGGGATGCTAGCATGACCCGAGGTGAGAGTGCTCACAAATTTGGCTAAAGTCAACTCGCTCAAGCATTAAAAGGGGACGCGTTCTTTGGAGATAACCACAGCTTCAATGAAACCCTATTTGACGAGGTACATAGCCTTTCCATAACACGAGATCAATCATTGACGTCCTCATTTAGTTCACTGCGTTCAGCAACCAATATGGCGCTGGCAAGTACAACTACACCGTTGCCGCAGAGTACAGGTTCCACCGCATCCAGGAGTCCATCGCAACGAATCCCAACTTCTCCTTCGTCTCTCCCCGATTCTTCACTGCTTACGCAGAATCGACCTTCCCCGTCAACTTCTTCATTGATGGGCGTAAGAACGGCTCCGGGCAGCTAGATCTAGATGTCGCACGTAGCTTCATGCAGAACATGAGCATGCCGGACGATTTCCACAGGCCCGCTCAGCCTATGGGCGCTGACGGAATCGACATAGTAGCAGCAGCTCATCCCATCGCCCCCGGTGCAAACAACGGGACCGTCAATAGCTACACCCCTGATCCTACCTCAGCGGATTTCAACACCTTCTGCTTGCTCTATACGAATTTCGTCAACAAGACCATTGTCGGTCTCTACCCCAACCCGACCGGAGCACTCAAGCAGGCTCTCAATGTCAATTTGAATTTCCTCTTTGCCACTTTTGAGAGTAGCGGGCAGTGTACTCAGGTTTTCCCATATGGTAAGGATGACTAAAGTAGTTATTGCGAACTTTCTACTGCAGTGAGAAACTCTCGTAGTGACTTTTTCTTGGTCCACTCAATAGGTGATGATTTTCATAATTTGAAGAGAAGTCAGTTCTATACCGTCATATAGTACTGGGTCGTTTAATACAGAAGTTCATTACTTGTGTTGCCACAAATTACATCTCAGGTATTGCCGACGTCTCTTTTGTGTCTTGATGAAAAAGAAGATGTATTGTTTGGAAGTGAACTCGAACGTTCCGCCTTTCTAGCCCACCCTTTCCCCGCCTATGGTTCTCTTACTAGTCTCTCTCCGAAGGAACTAGATGCAATCCTGCCGAGGCTAGCGGTAGCCCCTCCTGGAGATCCTCCCGGCCCATTTAATGAAACTAGTTAACGACGTGGCAGCCCATCCATGGATGCCACTAGTGCCAAATGATATTTGGCCCCCGGGCCGTTTCCAGATCTCAATACCCCCACATCTCACAGCGGTGCAAGTACTTCCACAACCTTCCCCGTAATGGTATTGTGACCCCTGCATAGATAATTACTGCTGCAACTTGTGGAGGGTGAAAGGGCTTTCACGTTTTTTGTCTCGGAATTTCAAAGACTTAAATCCTCGGCTAGGTTGCAATACGAGCGATTCCCTTGCCAAACTCACCAGTATACAGGGCTGATTGTTGACGGCAACCCAGTCACCAATCTCCTCAGCATCGGAGGCAAGAGCTTTGAGGCAGGTGAAGATCCACCAGCACCTGCGATCATCAGTGGCTTAAATACCCATGCGGTCTTTGAGGGACAGTCAAACACAGCCTATTACTATGAAATCCACTGTTACTGACGATCTTCCTTAGGTGACACGAGTATGATCCGTGCAGACGCATTCTTTGATGACAACCACAAGTCCAACCAAACACTGTGGGACGTTGAAGATTGTCCGCGTATTCCGTCTTTCCTATCAGCTTCTTCATCGACGATCGTCAAACGAATAAGCAGCTCGACCTTGATGATGCATTGGCGTTCTTCTGTGACATGAAGTTCCCTGGCGGTTTCTTTAGGACTAGACAGCCCATGGGCGTTAAGGATATTGAAGTTATGGGAGCGGCAGCCTGAGCTCGCACCACTTCTGGTGCAAACCAAATCGGAGCCATTGACACCTGTACCCCAGACCCTAACTATGCCAACTGTTGAAAGCAGTACAAAGCATAGCACAGTGCGAGGGATTGAAACAACTCATTACTTATGATATATACAGTTGAGGAAGAAACATTGAAGAGAGAAGAGATACTTGTAGAACTTGCTAGAGAGGAGCTAGAGGCAAACATATAAGTTCAAGCACAAAGGACTTAATTTATCAAGTAGAACTAGTAGTCCTTATATACTAACTAGAAAGGCTGCATATAATGCGATAAGGCTAATGAAAGGATAGCACATGTACTACTACAGCGAATAGCATAAATGAGCATAACAGCGGAGTACTAGGGCATGATATAATGCAGGAGTCCGTAGCTCATAATCACAAACAGAAATGTAGGATGCCACTATTGGCATACGCGCTATAAATAGATAGGCATGTCTGTGACATGAAGTTCCCTGGCGGTTTCTTTAGGACTAGACAGCCCATGGGCGTTAATGATATTGAAGTTATGGGAGCGGCAGCCTGAGTTCGCACCCCTCCTGGTGCAAAGCAAATCGGAGCCATTAACACCTATACCCCAGACGCTAACTATGCCAACCGTTGAAAGCAGTACAAAGCATAGCGCAGTGTGAGGGATTGAAACAACTCATTACTTATGATATAGACAGTTGAGGAAGAAATGTTGAAGAGAGAGGAGATACTTGTAGAACTTGCTAGAGAGGAGCTAGAGGCGAACATATAGGTTCAAGCACAAAAGGCTTAATTTATAAAGGGGAACTAGTAGTCCTTATATACTAACTAGAAAGGCTGCATATAATGTGATAAGGCTAATGAAAGGATAGCACATGTACTACTACAGCAAATAGCATAAATGAGAATAACAGCGGAATACTAGGGCATGATATAATGCAGGAGTCCGTAGCTCATAATCACAAATAGAAATGTAGGATGCCACTATTGGCATATGCGCTATAAATAGATAGGCACATAGAGCGTTTATTTCAGCACCAACATCACAACCAATTGCACAGTCAAGAATTATTTATACCCGAATCTGACAGGGGTCTTGAGTGATACATTGAACAGGAACTTGAAATTTTTGTACGAGTTCGTTGCTTCACCTTCCTGCCCACAAGCTTTCCCTTGCGGTCAGTGATGATCATCCGAAATTCAAGTGATCAAGGTGTATAGCCGCCAATAAACCTGTGTATATTTTCCGGTCAGCTGTACATCGGTACTTTTTAACATCTGCAGTGTGAGGGATTGAAACAACTCATTACTTATGATATAGACAGTTGAGGAAGAAATGTTGAAGAGAGAGGAGATACTTGTAGAACTTGCTAGAGAGGAGCTAGAGGCGAACATATAGGTTCAAGCACAAAAGGCTTAATTTATAAAGGGGAACTAGTAGTCCTTATATACTAACTAGAAAGGCTGCATATAATGTGATAAGGCTAATGAAAGGATAGCACATGTACTACTACAGCAAATAGCATAAATGAGAATAACAGCGGAATACTAGGGCATGATATAATGCAGGAGTCCGTAGCTCATAATCACAAATAGAAATGTAGGATGCCACTATTGGCATATGCGCTATAAATAGATAGGCACATAGAGCGTTTATTTCAGCACCAACATCACAACCAATTGCACAGTCAAGAATTATTTATACCCGAATCTGACAGGGGTCTTGAGTGATACATTGAACAGGAACTTGAAATTTTTGTACGAGTTCGTTGCTTCACCTTCCTGCCCACAAGCTTTCCCTTGCGGTCAGTGATGATCATCCGACATTCAAGTGATCAAGGTGTATAGCCGCCAATAAGCCTGTGTATATTTTCCGGTCAGCTGTACATCGGTACTTTTTAACATTGGATATTAATTTATTGTCTCCCATTTGAATTTACTTACTAATATTCATGGCAACTGGAAGCTTTGAAAATAATAAGACTGTACCCTTGGTTGGATAGGGTCAGGGAGAGGTCGTCACGCAATTTGCTACTGAACAAGTTCTTCGTACCTGAAAACAATACAGACTCTACGTTTGTGCTCAAGAGGCTAAGCGCAGTGTTTTTTTTTCGGAAGTTGCGTTCTGATGACACTCTCCCTCATTAATATCATCCATTGACACGGATCCGATATACATTTCTCTTTGGTGAAAAGAAAGTAGGGAAGTCGTATGAAGTAAGATATGTCGGGCTGGTAGTAGTCATGGCGGGATGGCAGAATAGTAGTGGGACAGTAAAAGAACAGTTTGAACAGGAACTTGAAATTTTTGTACGAGTTCGTTGCTTCACCTTCCTGCCCACAAGCTTTCCCTTGCGGTCAGTGATGATCATCCGACATTCAAGTGATCAAGGTGTATAGCCGCCAATAAGCCTGTGTATATTTTCCGGTCAGCTGTACATCGGTACTTTTTAACATTGGATATTAATTTATTGTCTCCCATTTGAATTTACTTACTAATATTCATGGCAACTGGAAGCTTTGAAAATAATAAGACTGTACCCTTGGTTGGATAGGGTCAGGGAGAGGTCGTCACGCAATTTGCTACTGAACAAGTTCTTCGTACCTGAAAACAATACAGACTCTACGTTTGTGCTCAAGAGGCTAAGCGCAGTGTTTTTTTTTCGGAAGTTGCGTTCTGATGACACTCTCCCTCATTAATATCATCCATTGACACGGATCCGATATACATTTCTCTTTGGTGAAAAGAAGGTAGGGAAGTTGTATGAAGTAAGATATGTCGGTCTGGTAGTAGTCATGGCGGGATGGCAGAATGGTAGTGGGACAGTAAAAGAACAGAGCGGTCCAGTTGTGAGGCAAAGACTATATGAGTAATAAAGATAGACAAAATCGCCATTGTCCGCCATCTACTACGCGGCAATGCGAACCCGACCTAAAGAGTGTGGCATTTGCCGGATACAGACAGGTATTTTCGCAGCTTGAAATATGCGGTGTTCTCAGCCCTCTACGAAGCCAACAGCTCCACTCGGATGCTGCCAGAAGGACTTTCCGGCGGTGAGGATTTTAACGAATACGTGATTCTGGTCACTGCGCCAAGGCACGTGTCATTCTAGACCATCGAAAGTTCGCGTATTAACCCTCCTCCGCCACCACGGCAATCCTGATATGATATCCTAAGCTCACTACCAAGAATCTAGAACCGGAAGCGCCGAGGCGATACAATTCACATAAGCGCGATTTGTAGTCGTGGAACCCACATGCCGAGGCATCAATCCTCCAAATTCTGGTGCAACTTGACTTCAAACACGATCTACAGATGAATTTTGGCACTTCTCCATTCAACGGCCAGGATATGCGAATTTTTTAAATCAGACTCTGCAGCCGGGTACCCTCTCGCTCATTCCTGATAATCCAGGTTATGAGGATTTCTATCACGACACAAGAAAAGATTCGGTTCCTGATCAATGTTCCGTGGTCATGAATAGGCTAGATATCTCAGGATGTGGACACTGGATCATCTGCCGAGCGCCATTTTGGTCCTTCTATATTTGCGGCGATCTCGGAGTTCTAATTTACAGCACTTTTGCCCGAAGTCATATGGCTGCTGGCAGGTGTGGGTTATTCGACAATTCCTATTGGCTCCCAACCTACATCAAAGAACTTTTAGGTGTTGCTGTATCCAGCTATCGCGAACAAGTGGTAAGCGTATAAAGGCCTCTGTAACCCCATACAATCATCTCGAGTCCACTGTAGCTTACCTCTGATTACAAGCTATGGGTCACCTAAAATTTGTAGCTTTTGCTCTCGCTGCGGCTGCCTTTACTGAAGCTTTCTCTTTCCCGGCCTATCGCTCTCTCGCTGGTATCTCTCGGAGAGAGCTGGAAATCATTCTGCCGAGGCTCGAGGTGGCCCCTCCTGAGGATCCTCCTGGCCCACTGAATGATACATCAGCGAAACTGGTCAACGATGCGGCTCACCCATGGATGCCCCTCGCACCAAATGACATCCGAGGGCCTTGTCCGGGTCTTAACACCCTCGCATCTCATGGCGTATGTTCTTTCACCGTTCAAGTCAGTTCACCTAACTGATGGTACGGCCAGTATCTTCCCCGCGATGGTATTGCGACTCCTGCACAGATCATCACTGCTGCGATGGAAGGTAAAGCTCTGAAGGTTTTTTCTTTAATGGCTCACATGCTTATTCCGATCTTCGTAGGCTTCAACATGGCGAATGATCTCGCCAAGTTTGTTACTTATGCGGCGTTTCTTGTTGACGGCAACCCTATCACCAACCTTATCAGTATTGGTAGCAAGAGCTCTGAGACCGGTGAAGATCCACCCTCGCCTGCAATCGTCGGTGGCTTGAACACACATGCTGTTTTCGAGGGTCAGCTGAACGTCACGTATCATAGATTTTCACGTTAATCATGATCCCTTGTAGGCGATGCAAGCATGACCCGCGGGGATGCATTCTTTGGGGACAATCACAGTTTCAACCAGACTTTGTGGGACGAAGTGAGCCGTTCAATTTCTGGTCCACTTAAAATCGCTCAAGCAGTTTGTAGTTCGTTGACTTTAGCAATCAATTTGGGGCTGGAAAGTATAACTTGACCGTTGCCGGAGAGCTACGTCAAAGACGGATTCAAGATTCAATCACCACCAACCCCACGTTCTCTTTCGTCGCACCGCGCTATTTCACAGCCTATGCCGAATCTGTCTTCCCCATTAACTTCTTCATTGATGGTCGCCAAACAGACAAGCAGCTCGACCTCAATGATGCACTGGGATTCTTCCGCGACATGAAGTTCCCTGATGGTTTCTTCAGAGCCGGACAACCCACGAGTGCTGATGGCATCGAAGTTGTCGCAGCTGCACATCCAATCGCACCCGGCGCAAACCAAGGGGCTGTTAATACCTACACTCCAGATCCCAACTCTGCTGATTTCTCATCCTTTTGCAAGTTATATGTCAACTTCGTCAACCAGACGATCAAGAGCTTGTATCCGGATCCAACAGGCGTTTTAAGGGATGCGTTGAATAGGAACTTGAACTTCCTATATGAATTCATTAACACACCAGCCTGCCCACAGGTCTTCCCTTACGGACAGTGAACATCCTTTTTTTAGTTCAAATGATCAGCGTGTATGACTATTAACTCAAAAAACGTAAACACATCAACCTCTTGACAAGCAACCATCATCCATCAAAATTCAATCAGTTCTACTTGAGAAATACATATCGACTTCGGGTATTCTGAGACGCCTCAAGTTGGAGCTTCGATGCCGTGTCTCTCAGCGGAACGGCAATAGTCCAAAACTTTCGCATACACCCAATATCAAACGATCAGCTCAACAGAGTAAAGATACATGCACGATCTCTATCTACGATGATGTTGGTTCAAAACAAAGTCAATGTCGGAAATCATGTGTCATGAAGTCATGAGCCGTAAAGACGAGGTTTACGGAGGACTGCCTCTCAACGAGGCTTTTCAAAAAGCCAAAAAAACAAGTCAAGACTCAGAAATTCAGAAGTGAGATCTCCCCTTGCGCTTACGATCAGTCAGATGGCGGCTGCAGACAATTCCAGCCAGGGTGATAGCGTAAATGACCACGTAAACGAGGTTTCCTCCCAGGATCTGTTCTTGGAGCGACATCGAGAACAAGGAAGAAGCAAACGTGGGAGCGATGGTGCGCATGGAACAGCCGGTCATTTGCACAAGCCCGTTGATGGATCCCAATAATGGCTTTGGCGCGGATTCGGCAATAATAACATGGATCGCTCCTGCGAAACTTCTTTAGGAATTTCGAGCCGACCCCGAGGAATAGGTATACATACCGTAAGTCATGTACGCAGAAAATTGGAACAAGAGCTGAACCAAGATAGAAATGCAGGTTCCGAGCCCAACACCGCCATTACGTCGAGCAAGATAGGTAGAGACAGGGTATGTCAAGAGACAAATGAAATAACAAGCAAAGGAAATCTGGTACACTCGGCTTCCTCCATACTTCCTGATGGCCTTGCCGAGCATTTTGATCTGAACGAAGGCATTGAAAAAGCCCCAGATCCCCATAGTCAAGCCAATCTGGTAGGGGGTGAGGCCCAATCCTCCAAGCTCGATCGACGTTGAGAAGATTAGCGGAGTCAGGACAGAATAACACATGTCAGTGAAGGTGAGGAAGACGTAGTTAATGATGATAAACTGCATTCTCTGGGTATTGAGGATGGATCGCAGGGTAGGTGCCCCAGAATTCGTCTCACAGAGCTTCTGGCCCGACTCACTGGAGGCCTCGGACGAGACTGGTGACGGGCAGCGAGTAGAGGTAGCGGTACCATAGTCTGGGGTATCATTGTGACCTAGAAGGGTATCTGTAGAGCTGGCGCGGGAGGTTTCTGAGTCTCGCCTTCGTTCTTTATTATCATCCACCTTCGCTGCAGATGCGAGGGAAGGGAGTGTCTGCAGAGAAAAGGATGTAAGTAATTGATCTCGATGTGTACGTATTCGAGCACTTGCCTCCTTCAGTCCAAGGAAACCTATCACGAAAGTGAAGAAAGATACGATCGAGGCAACGAGGCAGGGCAGAAGGTATGGGTGCTCCTTGAAAGGAGCAATCTTGCCGAAAACATTGGGCCATCTTGTGGCTGGGTTGCTAAGAACCCCACCCATGATCGGGCTTTCGGATATATGAGTACCAATCAGATGAAGCGAAGTGTGATTCAACGTACGCGACGGTCGAGCCGACGCTCCACATGAGGGGCATCATGGCAAAAGCATCTCCAATGTTGGTCGAGTCAGTCAGCTGAAGTTTTTTCAGCTGAGCGGGGAGCTGGGGAACGGATCAAAAACATACCTCAACCATAACAGTTTTTGAGACGCCTTCACGATTTTCAGCATTATGTCCAATCTGAGAACACAAAAATGACTCACCGATATTGCCATTGAATATTCCCTGCATGCACCGCGACAGTACCATTGGCACAAAGGACGTTGAATGACCGAATTTCAACATAGCGAAGGTCAGGCCGAGAGGTCCGAGCAGTAAGACCGGTCTCCTTCCAATTCGGTCCGATAGCCATCCCCATTGGAAAACCGTAGCAGCTTCGGCGAAAAAGAAGACCGATTCCTGTCACGTCAAGCCGGAGCATGGAATGATTGTCATGCAGAGGAGCGCTTCAGTAAGCTATGCGCCATCTCCCTTCGAAAAATGGAAGACTTACAATGACACCAGCATAATAACCAGTTTTTCTATCATCCCCCTTAGTGATTCCAGTGTCTCGAACAAATTGATTGACGAATGGATAGATGACAATTGCGGTGATAGGTTCCGCAAACTGAATAAGGAGGCAGAGGAAGAGCTGAAATTTGGGCAATGGTGTCCGTGGCTCCTCAACGGCGTCTATCGCGTCCCTATCGTTCTGAGTAGAAGTGGGTGTCGGTTTGACAGGCTGGTAACGCTGGATCTCGTCGCGAACAGGACTATCTCCTCGTCTGATGTCGGTCATGTCAGTCCTGAGCGTGAGAGATGGATATAGGGAACAGGAGAGAAGGGAGGAGAGGAGAGGTTGAGCTGGAGGACTGCAAATTGCAATTTTACATGGTGGCTTTATAGGGTTGGACTCTAGGGACAGGGAAAGTTCTTTTCCTCCATTCAGCTAGGGCCGAAGTAAGGACTGAATATCTGAAAGTCACCAAGCACGATCTTCGTGATCCGGTCCGCTGACCGTCTGCTAATTCATTTCACTAAAATGGATAATAAGAGATTGTTTCTTTAGTCATCAATGGCAGTTCTCTGCCATCGGGACGTACAGCTTCACCATGGGTGAGTCAAGTAGAAAGCTGTGGCCCAGTTATCTTGGAACACGGACATGTTCAAGAGAAGCACTCAGTGAGAGTGACTATCGCAGAGGTTTATGGTGTTTCTGTTCGACCCACGCTAAGCGGTTTTCAGTTCTGATGAGTGTGATGCCAAAAGTCAACTGTTGGTCATTCGCTCATTCAATCTTGCCTGGAATGTCCCCCTTGTATCCACTCGGTTAGAACGAATAATCCATTGCTTGTCAAAGCAATAATGGCGCAATCTGGAGCTTAGGACCTATGGAAGATCATCATTTCGGTGAAGACGTAACATTCAAGCTCAGGTTTCTTCTACTCGTGTTAAGCTGCTACTTCATTATCCACTACCAGTTTTAGATCAG
>KQ963405.1:35108-53211 GCA_001563735.1 Leucoagaricus sp. SymC.cos | reverse complement strand
CTTCATAGTCAGCTATGTTAACAGATGCAGAAAATGCCAACAATACAAGATCAACTGCCACCCAACCAAACCACCACCAATGCCCATAAAAGCACCACAGTCATCAGTCCCCTTTATCCAAATCTCTATGAATCTGATTACCAACCTCCCCCCAGTGGACAGACATGACTCAATATTGTCCATGGTGGACCACAGTCTTATGAAAGGGATAGTTCTCATACCAACATCAAAAACAGCAGACTCAGACAAAATTGCAGACCTATTGGACAAGCATGTATTTTCATGCTACAGAATTCCTGAAAGAATCATCAGTGACCACAACTCCCATTTCACTTCTCACTTCATGAAAGGGCTCACCAAAGCTATTGGTATCAAGTAAGCTCTCTTGACTGCCTTTCATCCCCTGCTTTGCCTCTTCCACTCATACCAAACATCCCATCCTCAAAATTCATTTCTCAATCCTCAGACTCACTCCCTCTTATCTCTCATGTCCTTCTCTGATAGATCCCCACACCCTTGGACCCACCTTGACATGCTTTCATTCTTCCACCCTGACATCAAATGGTGCTCCAACAACAAATGAGAATATGAATGACAGTATTCTCAAAGAATGGATGACCAGTTGAGTACCAACTCTGACCCTGACAGTAACTCAAATGCCTCTGCTGCCTCAACTGTCCCCTCCTTCATATATCAAACTGCCCCAGCTCTCCCAAGCCTCACAACCCTGTACCAACAGGATCAACAAACATCACTGCTGATGCCCCCATCAACACCACATCCTCTCCCTGACCTGGTTCCTCCTATCAATTCTCACCTCCATCCCCCTCCACCACAGCTGAGATACATGCCTGCCTCCTTCAATATATTACTAGTGCTCAACAAACCCACTCTGACCTATGGGCCTGTTATAACAATAATTTGCAAATGGCTACCATGGTTGACAGCTTTTGGGAGAACATCATTGAAGCTTTACATCTCTGAAATCAAGCCTCAACTAGCTATGATGATGCCCAATGAGCCTATCAAAGTCTGAAACAGAGCAATCTCCCCTGTAGACATCTCCACTTATGTCAAAGATACCTCCTTCTTGATCACACTGCAAAATAGACTTGGCTTTGAAATGAAATATAAGAACTGGAAAGGAACATGTGATGGATATTCTTGACCCAATGACAATTAGAGACTGGACCCTATCTCAGGAGAAGAATTCCCTGGTACAGGACCCAGATGGGTCAATGGCTAATGACGATGAAAGAGGAAGAACTCAAAGAACTAGAAGCCCTTCTAGAGCATGATCCACATCTCCTCCTGCTATGACTGGATGATGATGCTTCCACTGCCATTGACTGGGACATATCAAATTGAAATGTCCAAGCTATCACTGCTCTGGTTGCAGAAGAACACATCCTAGGCACACTTTGTGCCACTGTCCAGAAAGTCTTCACCAAAGGTCTGGACTCAGAGTACTTTGCTCCTCTATTCCATCCAGGATGACCTCTTCCCACTCTCAATCCAGCCCACCTAGAGTTTGATGACCTCATATACCCACTCCAACAAATAGTAATAGAGTTGAAGAGGAAGCAGCTTGATCCTTATGCTCTAGTACTCCTGAAACTGACCAACCCACTGCTTCCAATCTAACCCCCACCCCAACTATTGTCCAAGCTGACACCCCAACACATCACTGACCTGACACCCCCATCCCTGTCCTTGCTAGTCCCTCTCAATACCCACAAACTATCCCTGATGATGAGCAACTCTCCCCTCAAGCCATCTTCATTGAAGCTCTCAACCATTGAGATCAACATCGAAGTCAACCCTAATGCCAACATCCTGTTCATATTGCCCTCCTTCCCCTATCTCATGCTGGAATCTCTCCTGCTACATTTAATGACTATAGCCTCTGACCACATCTTCCATGAAGTCGATCCCCTCATGAACCAATGTTGAGTCAACCTCACCCTCCTCCTTGCTGTGCTCAAGCATACCAGTCTCATTGCCCCCAGAAATCAATGCTAAATGAACCCTTTGGAACAGATTTTCACTGACCCAACTCTTGAGATTGGCACCTTGACTACATCTTTGATCTCCTTGATGTCAATCTCTATACTGACTTCAACCCTGTCACTGACTATAATATCACTGGAGAAGGAAACTTCGATTATTGATGAGATTGATATGGAGATCAATCCTTATGAAAGGGATAATGTTATGATCAACAGGACTTTATTCCCTTATGTGGAAGGTGATATCATCTTTGATCCAGACAGTTCTATTTTCAATCTGCTTAATGACTCTTTGTGGCTCAACCCTTTGTTCTATTCTTAGTTCATTGTTCTCTTTTTCAGTTGATATTTAGTAGTGCACAAACACTAGCCCCTCATCTCATCTATCCTTCATCTAGCTTTGACTCAGTAGTATTATGATGGACAAGTTCTCTTATGTCTCATCTTGTGTTTACTGTTTACTTATAGTGGTGTAGCTATCACTCCTTTAGGGTATTCAGTAGCATATATAACTTGCCAATGTACTAGTAGATAGTTCTCAAGTTATATACTAGTTAGTATCATGCATAACCCTCTTGTGTGAACTCTCTAATTGAGCTCTTATCAGTTGCTCTCTTAAACTCTGCTTGTGTTTGCTTATGTATTGGTGCATGCATACCTTTGCACATTACACTCTGCTCTATGATCAGGCCTTTGCCAGTAGAGTGTGTGGTAAGGCCTGCTGAGTCACTCTATGCCATTGGGTAGCAATAACAATGTGAGACTCATGAGGATCACACAGAGGAAGACATAGTCTTGATGATCTCAAAAGGCTAGGCTCACAAGCCAGCCACTTCACTTTTCAAACTCTGCTGCTTACATGAGATTTGTTCATGAAGCAGCTGGGACAAATGGCCACAAAATAACTGTGTCATGCTTTGTCACAGTTGGACTTAATGAAATTTCGGACAAGTTAATAGGGGCTTTATGCACTGCTGAGTAGTACACTACAATACACCCTTTGTATCATCATCAGAGTCAACCAAAACCAATCTCTTCTTGACCTTCAACTACCACCTTCCCTTTTAGGAACTTGGTGGGTAGGTCACTCCAAGCAATGCTTGATGGCCTTCAGGCTCTTCCTGTCAATAAATTACTCTCAGCAACTGCCTTTGGGTTGTTATCTCTCTTTTACCTGACCTCTGAGGCTGGCTGATCCCTGTGGCAGCTCAAGTTTGCTTGAGTTGTCCTGATCCCCCTTGGAGTCCCTATGCCTCCTCTGGCTGGTTTCTAGATTCTGGAGAAGCCCTCTTCTCAATGCTAGTGACTTCAAGATGAAGTTGCTAGTACTTCCTTGCTCACAACTGGTCCACTGATCCTATGAGCTTCTCAAGTGCTCACTTCAGCTATGCTTACATTCTCAAGTTGATTCCTATCACGCTGATTTTGGGATTCTATGGGTTTCCTGGACTTTGACAATGCCTCTTCTGCCACCAGGACCCATATTGCTGGTGGCCCACATTCCTTTCCTCCTTGTTCCATGTGCATAACACCTGGAACTCATTTTAGCCAAAAACACATCTTTGACATGCATTTACTGTGCCATGACATTATCTGTGGTGCTTCCCCTGTTTCATCTATGTTACAGCATCATCTGTAGCACTCAATACATGGCCACCTAAGCTATTTTTGCTATTTGGTCCACAACATTCAATTCCAACTTCCTCATGCATCAGTGCTATTCCTTACACTTTGGCATTCATATTTGCCCCTTCAGGCTTGCTTTTGTGGTATCCCCTCTGTCCCACCCAATCTCTCTTCTAGTGCTAGTCACTAAAAGCCTCCTATTATGGTGATACTGGATTATTTGTAATCAAGCATGTTAGGTCATCCTCTACAGGAAGCCTAACAGAGGAGGCTCTTCACGTTAGTGTGTTCTGGGTTACATACAACCTGTAGGTACTTAATTATTAATAGACAAATTGACAAGTCTATTAATAACCAAGAGTCCACTAACAACTCAAGAGATTCTTCACCACGAGTTGATGATCAGTGGAATAGACTTAGATCAATATGTCTATTCTGAGAGCAACTTAATCAATAAGCTAGATAGTAACACTTGACAACTTAATCACAATCTGACTATAGTTGAGTTAAGAGACTCTATTCTCAAGGCTCCACCTAACCAAGTAGAAACAATGCTTTCTCTTGGTTAGTTGTCACCCCCTTTATACTACTACTACATGTTTGTATCTACTACACAGACTACTACAAGTGTACATAACTAGAATGTTCCAGAAACTATGGGAAGCTTGTAGAACATTGTAGAAGGTCGTAGAACCTTCTAGAACATTGTGGAAGGTTTCTATGAATAGTTTGGAACAATGTAAACAAGCCATGGAACAATGTAAACAAAGAACTAAGAATATCATAGAACATTGTAAACAAGTTCTATGAATAACGTTCATGTTTGTATCAAAAGATATAGCCCATATATACTAACTAAGACAAATAGAAGTAAATGAGAAGAAATGTAATTGTTCATAATACCTTCTTACTGGCAACAGTTCATAGTTGTCCCATTGGGCTGCCCTTTGGCCTCCCCCTGCCCTGTTTTTCTCTTGCTCAAGATAATCTTGGACATCTTTCCTTTCCATAGTCCTCCGTTTATTTAAATGACATAGGAATAAGATCACATAGGAATATAGACTTTTTCCCTTTTGGTCCTCTCTTTAACTTAAGATTTGCAAGAAAAACTTACCAGGCTGTTTTGTCTCATGAATCATGACATGGAGCTTTTATCCAGGTGCTCTTAATTGAGCTACCCTTTGACATTCCCCACTGACATCAATACTTGTTATATTGATGTTCAGTTCTTGCAATTGGTATCCCCCCAACATCTGCCTATCCCTACTGGCACCAGCTCACCATTACTTATATTTGGTTCTTACAATTGAACCATCCTGGTCTTTGTGCTTCAAACAGGCACTCTTAATTGAGTTGCTCACCTTCTCTCTCTTTTTTATTTTCTTTTTGGACTGCTGATATGGACAGCTTTGTTTCAATTTTTATCTACCTAGTTGTACTGTTCCATAGGTTCTGGGTCCTAGTGTAGTTTCATAATTTCCTCATTGCCAGAATACAGTCATCTGCATTTCTTTGTATTTCATTATTTCTCAATAATTATTCTTAGCTAGTCTTTGTACTTAGTTAGGTGTGGACTGCTATCATGTGCCATGTTATAAATTGATAAGTTAAATTTAAAAAAAAGAAAAAAAAGAGTCAACTGAAACATCATCCACAATATCAATGACCTCTACATCCATGTCCAAAGCCACATCTTTCAGCCCAACTCAAGGAACTACCTCTTCAGAATCCTCAATACTCTCTTCAATTTCAGTTCCATCCTCCTCTTCCTAGTCAACCACATTGCCATTATCTTTCTGAGTGGTCAACAGTTGACCATTCATCAGCTTGGTTCTGACTTCAGCATCAGGTATATCTAATGTTGTAACCTGTTCCAACTCAGGCTCAGAGCAGAGTGAATCCACCATTGCCTGTGTCACAGGTGTACAATGATGCATTTCTTGAAGTTCTTGAAAGCTGTTATTGTACTCATCCAGCAGGTTATGGCTGCTTTCAGTGAGATTTGCATATCCAACTGCAATGACATCAGGTACCACCTGACCCTCTCCCTTGAGGGCACATCCTGGCTGGAGTTGATAAACATTATATTCATCAAGGGTGTCCATCAGGGTTTGGATATCCTTGGAAAGGTCTGGCTCAGCATGTTTTGTGCCTTGATCTGAACCCAGAGTATTGTGGAAATTTGATACAAGCTGTCAGAGGATGTTGGTACATGAAGCAATATGCTCCAGCCACTCCCATGAAGCATTTGAGCCATGTGCCTTGTAGAATACCTTTGGTAGTGCAATTTTTAGCTTTGAGGATGACCAGAATACATCTAATGCTACTCACCTTGATCCAGTAATTCAGATGCTCTTGTACAAGATCAAGCTCATTGAATGCATCATGCTTTCCAGATGGGTTCACAAGCTAGTTATTCAATATGATTTCACTGTTCAGCAAGAATCAGGATCAGGGTGAAATAAAATGTAGTACATTGACTCCTACTCACTAAATAGCTGGAGGATATACACTTGTGAGATTATGAATTACATGAAACATCTCATAGGCATATTTAGTGTGCCCATGTCTTTAGGCATAGAAATATTGAGATTATGAATTACATGAAACATCTCATAGGCATATTTAGTGTGCCCATTTCCATGAAAGCTCAATGCCCATGTCTTTAGGCATAGAAATACCTGCCCTGAGTCTCCCATCTTGACAGCATCAGTAAATTCATGAGAGAGGAGGGCATCTTGCATGAACAGGATGCTATTTTCAAGAATCATATCACCTTTCAAGTCTCCAGCTTTGTTATGTTGGTAGCAAAGATCAGTAATGGTAGCTGCATTGGCATATTTCTTGACAATGCTCTCTGCATGGGACACCAGTATCTCCCATGACATAGTTTTCTCAGAGTAGGCTTCAAGTGATGCCTCACCTGAGACAAGAAGCAGACAGTGGAGAACCTGAGCATAAAGTGAAACAAAAATCAAGTCTTAGCAGGTCTGAAATGAAGGCAGAGATGTGAGAGTGATGGAAAGCCAGTCAAGTCAGATGTTATAGAATGAGAGGGATGAGGGATTGAAATGGGTGCCAGCATCAGATTTACCAAAGTGTGTTTCAAGGACACTATGGACATCTGCAATCTTAGCATGAAATAGCCCATTCATGAGCACCAATGAATCCATAGCTCTGTGCTCATCTTCTTCTCCTGCACAAATAATTTCATTAGAGTGAAGACAAGTCAGTGAGAGTTGATCTCCAGCAATAAAGTGAGGATGTTTCCAGAACTCAGGTATATCCTTCAGATGTAATTCATCTACAATTACAGCATCCACATCAGCATTCCCAATGATTGTTGACTCATCAATATTCCATGAAGGTAAGGGATGAAGCTCTGTCTTGTGCACCTCAATTTTGTGTTTTGAAAATGGCTGAGACTCCATAAGTGGTGTCTCAAATTTCTTGAGTTTGGGACCACTGAACTTGACAATTATTCATAGAACAGTGAAGACAATATTCTCATGTAGCTGGTTTGTTTCATCCTCTGTCAATAATATATCACAGAGTCAAAGAGGAGGAGCATTGAGTAGTGCCTCATGTAGCAATCCAGCATCTAGGTTCTCAGCACAAGCTTTGAATAGGGAGAACAGCATCACACAGGTTCCCTTCTCTTGGGAATCTAATCAAAATTAGAACTTGATTAATTGTTTTTAGTCAGAAATTACCTACCATAACAACTGAGAATCTGTTCTGCATTCTTTGAATACATGTTGATGTTGTCATACACTACTCCATAAAGTCCAGTAGCTGTGAGTTTATGTGCCTGTTTTTGCATAGCCTCTGACAGCTGCCTTAAGGTTCCTGTATACTTTCAAGTAGAGGATACTGCTTCTGAGGTTATAGTACCATGTCAAGTGTTCTAAGTCATAAGGTTGGAGTAGCTTTCAGTAACTCCTAGTGATGACATCACTGAAATAGTTTGATGTGATATACCATTGGAATACAAGAAGAGACTCAACAGTCTTTTTGGCAGGTTGTTTGCATGGCTATACTCTCCTAAACATACCAGGATAGCATGAGTTATAATCCACAGCAGTACTACTTTAGCAAATTGTTAGTGAGAGACAGATTCAGATGTTACTCACTTGAGTTGTACAGTTTTTTTGCTGGTCTGTATGAGGTGAATCTGCATGTGGTGAAGTGCAAAGAGCACAAACTGCTCTGAAACTGGTTGGTGCCAGTGGAACAAGGATATCATGATACTTAGAAAGGGAAAATGAGAGGGCCACATCATGTGTGAGAGGTGTATGAGCTGTCTTCAGGACACCTAAATCATTGACACTCCAAGCTTCATTTGCTATAGTATCAACCACATAGTCCACTGCCCACTCCATCACTTCATTCTGCACTGATTTTGAGTAGGCAGTTGATAACTACCAACTAAGAAATTTCTTCAGAGTTCCTGGTTGCTTGAATACATCTTTCCAGTGTATGTCACCTTGGTGATTTGACAGGTCAAATACAAACTCCAGAAGATCATCAAAGTATATGTTTTGAGCCTTGAAATCAGCTAGAATGTCACAAAAATAATCTAGCTTTTCCTTCTCTTTCAATTGCTCCTCTGCTTCTTGCACCTGCCTCTTTGCAGCCAATGTGATGTTGAGGGTACATACATATTTCCATTGTCTAGTCTCACATATCTCTTACTGGATACCAATGAGAGGTGATGATGCCCAGACACCAGGGTCAGATGACTCTGATTGTCATGTGAGTTGAGGATCCACCACAGAAGCAACACTGTATGGTGTAGCAGGTGCAGGCAAAAGCACCAAAGGCATATGAGAGTGCTGGCATGGCATTGCAGGCATGGGTGAGCTTGGTGTTGTAAATTTATCATATTCTTCATCATTATTAAGACTATTTGTGATAAATGGGTGTGACATGAAAGGCAAAGGAGAAATGTAGTAAATGATAGGGGAAGAAGGACTACAGTATAACTCATTGATTGGTGATCAATTAGCATGAACTTAGTGATCAGCTTGTAAATTTTCATGAATTTGATTTTTAAAACTCTTACCTCTCCCACTCAGGATACCTCCAGTACTCCCAAAACTCATTTGGCCATGGCCTGGTGTCACATTAGTGGATGTTGAAAACCTAGAAGTGATGATGAAAGCCAAGTTTAAGTGGACTCACACACCTTGTCCTTTCCAAGTAGAGGCAGTGAAGGCATAGCTCTTCCATAGAGATGTTCTCATTCATGCAGGAACTGGCATGGGTAAAACTGCAGTAGCTGCAGGGCCATTTGTAGTAGAGAAGATGGAAGGAATGGTGTCAATTATAGTGTCACTGTTAATTGCCCTGCAGGAAGAACAAGTAAGTTAGGAGAATATCTAGCCTGGCAAACAGCTTACCATTCTACCAGGTTATGACCTTCCATGAAGAGTTTGGACTTCATGCTATTGCAGTCAATAGTGTACCAGAACCAAATCAACTCACAAACACTGTGATGAAGGTCAGTGATTACTGAAGTGAAAGTGGCCCTCATGCTGACCTTCATGACAGGAGATCTGCCAAGAAAATGGCAAATCATCATCATATCCCCCAAAATGCTCCTATTCAAATGTTTCATCAATGCCATCATTTGCAATCATGAAATAATCCCTTGCATCATGGCTATTGTTGTTGATGAAGCTCATGTTGTTTCACATTGGGGTGCAGATTTTTGAAAGATGTACAGGCAACTTGGGATCTTATGCACATTGCTACCTTGTGGTACACTATTTGTGGCAATGTCAGCAACTATGCCATCATGAGTTTGACAAGACATACTCACTAAACTTCATCTCAATGATGATGAGCTAGTGACACTCAATCTTGGAAATGACAGGCCAAATGTGTCATTAGTGGTCCAACCAATTCATAATCCAATGAACACTTACAGTGACCTTTATTTTGTGATACCCAAGAACCTCTGAAATGCTCACAACATCAAGAAAACATTCATCTATGCAGATTGAATTGAGGATGGCCACACAATTCAGAAATATCTGCAGAAATGCTTACCAGAAGAGCTGCAGGCAACAGGGGTAATACAGCCATATAGCACTGCATATTCAACTGTGCATCATGCATGAGTCATGAAGTTATTCAGAGCAGGTATTGTCCAAGTTTTGGTATGCACTGATATAGCAGGCATGGTGAGTAAAGAATAGCTGTTGGTCAAAATCAATTATCAGGCTGACAGTATTTTAAACAGGGATGTAACATACTAGACATTGATGTTGTTATTCAATGAAAAATGTCATCATTGGTTTCATCTTTCATACAACATGCTGGACAAGCAGCAAGAGAACTAGAGAACATAGGAATGGAAGTCCTACTCATGGAGTGTGCAGCATTCAAGGCTGACTTGACAAACATTGGAAGTATCAGTGGCAGATCAGAGCAAGGGAAACCTGTCAAAAAGGCTGTATGCCAATCATCATCATATCCCAAAGCAACAAACAAATATGCAATTAGTCACAGTATTCAATGGAGGACACATAATGCAGCTCACAACAATGATACACTAGCCAGTGCAGTACCTGTGGACTACAAATCAATTGATGAGGGTTTATACAGTCTGGTTCAGGCAACAACCTGCAGGAGAGAAGTAGCAAGAAAAGTCTTTGGAAGTAATGTCTTCTGTAAGTGTATTGAATATTATATGAAGTATAACTTCACTCACAGTATAAGTGCCCCCAACTGTTCTATGCTGTGACATATGTTCACTGGAGCTTTTGGACAGTGTTAGACCAGCACCACCATAAAAGTTTTTTTTTTTCTTTTTTTTAACAATCAACAATTTATAAAGCAATGTGCAATAGCAGTCTGCCTCCAAACTAGAATAAGTATAGCACAGGTGTCAGCTATGTCTAATGATACCTAATCTAACCTAAGAAATAAATAAGAAAAAGTTTATACAGTATACAGAGAGTCAGACAAGCCTATAGCTCTGACACAACAACCCAATCAAAGGCCCTGTGCTTCAGTAAAGTTTAGTGTGTGCTTAAGGATCAGCACAATGTCTTGAAAACCAGCCAGCATCAAATTGATGATGCCAAAACTTATATTTGCAATCATTAGCAGACTGCAATTTGAGCAGATAGGAACATGAGAGCAAGGAGTGCTGTCTATGATGGGAGGAATAGGGGGGGTAGCTTTAGTGTTGTTTTTGCAGCAACCTGTGTATTGCCAATGATTGCCTTCTGAGTGTGGACCAGAGCACCAAGGGCAGTGAATAGCCTGAGCATGGCAGGCAATGGTGGTGTGACCCCATTTCCAGCAGCACTGGCATTGAGGTGTTCCAGGTTGAGCCTTGGCAGGCTTGATGATATATCAGACATTGCTGATGGATATATATTGACCTTGAAGCTTCTTGAAATTTACTCCAGATTGAGAATCCCAGACATTGAACCATATAGTTGTTGTGTCTGAGGCATGGGAGTTTTGCATAATGCAAGGCTTTGTGGCAAGATTGACATTGAAGTTAGCTGCATTGATAGCAGTGCTTGCATTGTCAGATGAGGTCAGGAAAGGAGCATCAACAATCTTAAGATAAGATCATGATTGAGGGAGGTTAGTGCTAAGATGTATTTTAGTGCTGTTGGAAATAAACTTGCTGACAATCTTGAGGTTGTCTTCAGAGGGTACTATATTGATGGTCAGGGTAAATCCATCATATGTGATATGTGCTGTGAAGATTCACAGCTGTTATTTGCATTGTTGAAGTTCATCATTAGTCTTAGCAACCATGACAAACAGATTGACTGTTTCAGGATTGGTGCAGAGTATGATAATTTGATGGTGTGAAGGGCTGGTCATAGTAGAGGAAGGCTTGTGTTTAGGCATAGAGCCTTGATTGGCAATGTGATGCATAACACAATTAGTGGGTAGAGTGGGGAAGGCCTGAGCCAGTTTGACCAAAGCAATATCATCGTGTGTAGAGAGTCTAGAAGCCTGGGCTTGGCTTTGACTGTGTCAGAAAATGAAGCACAAGGCTTATCTGCAGCCAGTTTCTTCATTTCAACTAAGAGTTTAGGGAGTTGAGGGGTTTTTGCTGTGACATGAGGTTTAGACTCAGGTTTGGGCAGAGGGTTGATTGGGTGCATGCATTTGAGGGCCTGAATAATGATTTCACAAGGAGAAAGGACAATATCTGTCTCTTCAATAGCAATATGGGGAATATCCCAAGATCCAGGAGGGAAAGGCAGAGAGTCAACAAGAAAGGTGATTCTCTGAGTGAAGTGATCAGTGAGAGAGAGGGTGAATTCTTTCTGTCTTGCAGCAAATTGTTTGGGAGCATCTTTGCAACTGAAGTATGCCCAGAGTTGATTAGAGTATTCAAGCAAAACTTCCAATTCTTCACTGGTTAGATCCTGACTGCTGTTTTGGGTTTTGAAGTGCTGGACTGAAGCAGTAACATTTGCCCTCCTGGAAGAGAAGACAACTATTGAGGATGGTTGTTTGGGAATGTTGAGCATTTCTGGAACAGAAGGAGATGCTGGCATAGCTGGCATTGGTGTCTTGAGAGGAGGTGGCTAGCTGAAAGGATTGCCAGAAGAGGGCTTGCAAGGAGAGAAGGCTTTTCTCTTCTTGCATCTTTTGTTTGTAGACATTTTCATGATGGCCTCTTGAATGCAAGCATCATATTCATCTGGATCAAATACTGATGCTGAATCAGACATAGCAGTGTCCTCAATAGAGAGATTAACAAATAAGTTGCTAGATGATGGTTTAGACATTGTAGAGTACAGTATTGACTACTCTAACCAATGTGTCCCAAAGAGGAAGGTGGTGGTAAGAGATCAAGAAGGGATGCAACTACCACAAAAGTCAACAGGCAAAGGTCAAGTGAGAGCATGTGTACCAGTGCCAAGAGGGCAGGATGCACTATATAAGTGGAGGATGGCAGTATGGCATTGTGACCACTCAAGAGCTATGTGGCCACCAACTATTGTTTTGACAGACAAGATGCTGGATAATCTAGCATCAGCAGGCCCAATTGAGCAACTAAAGAAACTTGAGGATGTTGTGGGTGAGAGCTGGACATGGTTTGGTAAGTATGGCAATAAATTACTTGACCTGCTTCATACCTTGGAGGCACCACCCCTAGTGCCTGCTGCTCTCCAGCCAAAAACAATGAAGGGTAAGGAGAAGGACATAGACATGAGTTAAGGCAATGAACAGAGTGTAGGGTTTAGTTTTGTTGATCAAGCTCCCACACCTGTCAACAGTCACATACAAGCATGTACTGCAGCTGCAATGTCTTCATCCCATTCCTACACCACACACTTTCTACCAACAATGCCAATGCTGATTCCAGGACCATCAAGAACTGCTTCAATGACACCCACGACCTTTTTCCCCATTGGCCATCCTAGTGCTGTCACTCTCAGCATTCAACAATACCATTCATATTTCTTGGTCCTCAGCTATCTTCAACCACCCACCCCTTTTACTCCAATACCCCTTTCCACCTGTGACTCCTGGCCTGGCCTTATTTCATCCAGCTATGCCATCTCCCCACCTTCAACATACACCCCAACAGCTCAATTTCACACCAACAGACTCCAGCTCATTCCAAGTCCCTCTGTATACAGAATCCATGCCTATGCCTCAGAATAGCTCTGCATATCATGCAGTGACACTGAGTACCCTTGAATTTGTGCACCATGACATACAGGGGCAAGCACCAAAGAGGCAGAGGAGGAATCCATAGTGATGATGTTTTTATTTGAGAAAAATTGTATTTTACATGTATATACCATCTGAATCAGTGTGTTCTGAAATGTGCAGAAATGATATCACCTCAGAGATGATTTCTGGGAGTAAATCCATTAATTTTCTAATGAGTGCTTGTCACTTTTTGAGCACCTGGTTAAATTGCAGCCATTTGTCCCAGTCTGTCAGTGAATGTTCTCTTTTCAAAGTCCAACAAGCCTTATTTAGTTAACAAAATGTTGGCATCACTATGTTTTGATTGAATTTGCATCATGCAGACTCAAGGACTTTGACAAAGAGAACCAAATTCACTGACATACTGGCTTGCAAGTCTATCAAAAGGCTTTCACTAGGAGATAATAAAGACATGAGACTCACAAAGGTCATATGGAGAAATATGTTGTCTCTATGATTGATAGAGTTCAATATACCACAAAATGCCAATTTTCCGGCATCCTTCTTTGGAACTGGTACTGGTATTGAGTACCAACATGATGAATCATTCAATGTGCTTTCACCAGCTGTTGTTTCATGCAAGTTGGCCAAGAACTCACCAAGATATAAGCTTTTGAACATTCAATACCTCATAAAATGCCAATTTCCACCATTATTTTTCCAGCATTATCTTTCTGGCACTGGCACCGGCACTTGTTATAGGCCTGCTGGGCTTGTTGGTACGCTCTGACTGGTCATTTATTCATGCAAATTGGCCAAGAGCTTGGTGAGATATGAGCTTTGAAAGCTTTATTGCATTAGAAGATGCTGATTTTTGGGATTATTTTTCTGGCACCAGCATCAGCACTTGCCATAGGCATGCTAGGCCCATTGTTATGTTGTGACCAGTTCTTGTTTCATTGTAAATTGGCCATAACTCACCAGGATATGAGCATCTGAAGATTTAATGTACTAGAAAATGCCGATTTTTGGCATTATTTTTTTCAGCACTGGCACCAGCACTTTCCATAGGCATGCCAGGCATATCAGTACGCTTTGACCAGCTCTTGCTTCATGCAAATTGGCCATGATCTGACTGAGATTTGAGCATTTGAGCATTTAATTACTAGAAGATGCCGATTTTTGGCATTATTTTTTCTGGCACTGGCACCGGCACTTTCCATAGGCATGCGGGGCATATTAGTATGCTCTGACAAGTTCTTGCTTCATACAAATTGGCCATGAACTGACTGAGATATGAGCATTTGAACATTTAATCTGCTAGAAAATGCCGATTTTCAGCATTATTTTTTCCGGCACTGGCACCGGCACTTTTAATAGGCATGCCGGGCATATCAGTATGCTCTGACCAGCGCTTGTTTACCACTTCTTATTTTATGCAAATTGGCCATGAATTGACTGAGATATGATTCTATGAGCATTAGTAGGCATTCTAAAATGCCAATTTCCAGCAAATTTGTGCCAATGCTAGTGCTGGCGTAATAGTTCCATATGCTAATTTAGCTATTTTATCAATATTTCAATATATATACAAATGCCTAACATTCTCACTAAAAACTATGGCAACACAACGATAAGTACCAGCATTGTGCTATAGCTGCAGCATTAGTGCCATAGCTGGAGTGCTGGGTCTTCAGCAAATTTGTGCCAATGCTAGTGCTGGCGTAATAGTTCCATATGCTAATTTAGCTATTTTATCAATATTTCAATATATATACAAATGCCTAACATTCTCACTAAAAACTATGGCAATGCAACGATAAGTACCAGCATTGTGCTATGGGCCATGGCTGCAGCATTAGTGCCATAGCTAGAGTGCTGGGTCCACTAGTGATGTCTGCTAGAGCTCCAGCAAAGCCACTGGCTCTGTCAAGGTTGATACATTGTATGTGTTCACAGGAACATATTAGTTGCTACACTGTAGGTTGACTATGTGCATTATTATCAAGTAAATGTGGGAAGCCCATATTCTTCAGCACCCTATAATCATCACAGAATTTTTGAGAGCTCAGTCAGACCATATCATGTTTCATCTGGCTATGCCACCTAGCCATCAGGTCTGTCAGGTATATACCATCTGATGGGGGGTATTATTGGCCCAGATAGCAGACCAAGGTTTAATATCAGATTTATCATATTGCTATCAGAATGACTAAACTTGATAGACTTTTATGAGAAGGCTAGTCAGTCTGTGACCTGACATTGACCAGACTACACCTTCTCAAGTTAGCTAGGTTATAGAACACTGCAATTGAACTTGTCCAATGTCCATCAGTCAGGCAAGCTGTGTCTATGAAGTGTCAGCCCCTTGCATGTTGTTCATAAGGAGCTGACCCCTCAAGAATCGATAAAGTCTGGTTGACCCCAGCCAATTTGTTGACTCTTCACAACTGGTGTTGGCTCAATCATGATTGCTCAATACAGATAAGTAAGTTACTGGTACGATGAGACTTGGTGTGTATTAGCTGGTAGGGTTTCTCTTTGTAGCAAATGTCAGCCTGCCACTAGTTGCTCAAGCCCCATCACCAATCCTCAGTGTGACTGTGTATATTAGAGACTGGACAGCTAGCCATGAGTCCAGCAACTAAAATTGGCAAGGTAATACTCATTTATAGAGTGCAGATTATTGGGCAAGGTAACAAGCTATGGTCGACAAAGTCTCATCAGTCAGCCAATTGTCTTCTAGATTGTTATGATACAACAAGAAAATGGTCTACTGGGCTTGTCTTTTTTTTCTTTTTTTTTTGACTTATAAATTTATAATGCAGTGCATGATAGCAGTCTGCACCTGGGTTAGTAGCCCAGGATACTGTTACATGCATAAAACTAGAAATGACTATAAAACTATATAATGGGTTCAAACTACAGAATTGTCCATTGTAACCAGTGTCCAACTAATGCCTCCTACCTACTCATTTTCAGATGGGGGCCTTGTTGATATTTTGGTTTCAGTGGCAATGGCCAAGCACACATCTACCCTTGCACTCAGCCTCTGCTGTCTTCTGGGAGATCTCCTGGATCATCTTCTGCAAGTCCAAAGGAGCTGACCTTTCAGCCAGCCACGCCTGGTCAAAGTGGTGATGCCAGAATGGGCATTGTCAGTTGCTAGCACTGTGATCCCCTTTACAGTTCACACAGCACACAGCATGCAGACATGGGGCTCCCATGGGGGTCTGTTTCTGGGGCAGCTTCATAGAGAGGTTACCCCTACAACAGAAAGTGTGTTGACAGTGGCCAGCCTCAGTATGAGGTCCAGTACACTGGGAGCAGCATAGACCCTGTGAACAGGAGGCACAAGTTGAGTGGCCCCACTGCCAGCACTGCTGACAGAGAGGAACTCTGGAGTGAGAGCAGGATGCACACATGAAGCATGAGGCTAGGCCAAATTAGAAGAAAGTGCCAATCAGGTGCTTGACAGTAGTGCCTGACTGGGAATCAAGCACATCAAACCACACAGTGGTGGTATCAGCATGCCAGGAGTTGCACATAACATGGGGGGAGTTTGCAAGAGTGAAGGAAGCAGCCATGTGAGACTTGCTCATAACTGTCCTGATGTCAACTGATGTGATCTGCTCACTATCAGCTTTGAAGAAGAGAATGTTGACAATCTTAAGATAAGATCATGACTGAGGGAGAGGAGGCAAGTGACAGCAGACTTCACCAGGTCTATTTCACCCTGGGAAGCAATACAAGAAGTAAGGAGGGAAATTCTCCCATATGCAAAATGACAGAAGTTGACCTGAAGGTTGCTCTTACTGAGTGAATGATTGGCAGCACTGATGAGGGCTGGAAACTGCAAAGAGGAAGGGAGGGGGTCAACTTTGACCAGAACCTGCCAACAAGAAGGGCCCAAGACAGTGGACTTGATCTTCTGCTTAGGAGCAGCAGGCAGAATAGAGGCCTGATACATTGCAATGATGTAATCAGATGGGAGGTCAGATACAGTCTTGGCCAGATTGACCAAAGACATGATGTTACAGACAGTGTCAGCATAACTATGCTTGATGCTGGAAGGAGGAGGCAGGTGCTTGGCAGACCAAGCAGGCCAAGGAGGGGGGACAGGCTTAGGAGCCTGAGGATGAGCAGTGGCCTCAGAGGAAGGCATATGAGGAGGGGTGGAAGAGACCAGGATTGCTTTGTCAGCAGATCTACAAGTCAATGCAGGGTCTGGAAGGTTCTGGGAAAAGAAGCCATACAGTGTTGAAGTGAACATAGATGCATCAGAAGCAGACTCAAAGGGCATAGTATGCCATCCTGAAGAAATGACATGCCCCACCATCACCAACAGAGCATGGGCAAACCACATCTGATCATGCTCCTCCACCCAAGTCCTTCTAGACCAGACTGCAAGAGCACAATTAACAGAAGAGACCAGGTCTAGCAACTCACTAGACAAGAGCCAAGTAACACCAAAAAATGAAGGCCTTTCAGCACAAGTAATAAAGTCTCCTTCTTGAACAGGGGAGGGACAGAAGACCCAGGCATCAGGGGAGAGACCTGGAACTGGAGAAGCAGGAGTGACAGGGTGGGACACTGAGGGTGGCATGTAGGGCAGAGGAGAGGGGAGCTCAGCAGCAACTGAACTGTGCTTCTTCTTGCCTTTCTCCTTGCAAGGCATAGACATATGAGGATCAGGAGGCCTGGAGGGGAGACTAGACTGATGAGTAGAGGGGCCCACTATTTTAGTATTGCCCCCTGGGCAAGAGTTAGGCTGGACATCTCTGAGCTGCTCTCATCAATGTCCTCATCCCAAGGATGCA
>KQ963405.1:17057-32000 GCA_001563735.1 Leucoagaricus sp. SymC.cos | reverse complement strand
GATATCTGAAGTGCCAACCACCTTGGTGGCAACACCCAGAGGGGATAATAAGTGACGACACCATGATCTAGTACAGTGTACCGCATGCAGGCATGGGGCTCCTGCGGGGATCAGGCCCTGGGAAGGCAATGCAGAGGGGTTATCCCTACAAGGACCTGGGATGTTGGCAGCCAGTAGCAAGACCAGCATACCAGGAAGGAAGGAGGGATGGAGGAGTGAACTCAACTCAACGCCCTGGAGAGAAGAGGACCCCAGTGGTAGATTGGCACTGGAGCTGAGGGGACCAGCAGGAAGCTGGCCTGAGAGAAGGAGGGTAAGTCAAGCACAAAAGAGTGCTCGACCAAAATAGCAGCCGCTTACTCAGCAAACTGCAGATTTGAAACCGGGGGGCCATGAGGGTGACTGGGGGGAATATATGGCCTGAGCACAACACGGGTGCACCCAAGCCAGCAAAGGGCCCAACCCAACCACCGAAGCAGAAGGGGGCCAGAAGGCCAGGCCAGGAGAGAGGGAGTACCAACCCAGGCAAGGCCCGAGAAGGCATGGAAAGTGGTGGAGGAGTACAGCCAAAGCATGCTTAACTCAACACCAAGAGAGCCAAGGTACACTAGAACATCCAGTGCACCCCATAGTAATGAACGGATGCCATGAACCCTAAAACGGCGAGGATAGCAGACTGCGAGTGACCCTAGGAGGGTGGCAAGACCATGAGGAGGGGAGCACCCCAGAGCAAAGGTGGTGGTGTGTGGGAAAGAAGGGTTGCATTTCTTGTAGTTCAAATGTAACATATCCAAAGAAACAATTATTCACTTACAATTAGACAAAAACCAGATCTGATTTGAGCTGGCTTTGCTTGCTACTGAGTGTCAATCATTATGTATCCTCAGGCTTTTATGAACAGCAGAACATTGATCACTGACTTAGTACTGGCATGCAGATTTAAAAACTTCTGTGGATGATCTAGTCAAACCAATCCATCTCAGGCCTCCTCTGTCTGAGTCTTGAAGTGCAACATAACACAGTATGGCATCACTTTGGAATGACCAAGGTGTCAAAATCCCAGTTACAATTCTTCAGGTATGTTTTTTGCTTTATTTCCCTGCCTGCTGCACATTCCAATCCAAAATCAATGCCATGTTGGGATTGACATGGACAGCAGCACTGTCATCTCAAGGACCATCACATTGACTGTCCTCTGCAGGGTGAGCTTGGCTGTGCCACTCTCATTCATTGATGACTTGACATTAGATGTTCAGCTCAAATAGCTCAAATAGCAGTCAATGATAATAGACCTGTCCTCTGCTGAAGGGTGTACTGTTATCAATACACTGTCCATTGCATTCTCCTGCTTTCCATGACACACAATCCTGGTACTCAATCAAAATTGACATTGCCTCTCAACTCTTCCAACTACCTTATATCTCCTCTCACCACCATCCTAGAATCTGTCAATGATCCCCAGAGTGAAATAATCATGCTCTATGACCTGACCGAAGCCTACACAACACTTTTCCACTGAATTCAGTTACAAGCTTCAATGATCTCAAAATTCAGTGACCATATTTATCCTGCTTTCACTCCTCTTCAAACAAATAGCCATTCCCTTTCCCTCTGCTTAATATGTGATGTCAGCCACTGCCTTCTTAATCCCCTCTCTATATTTTTGCAACCAGAGTCCATAAGTGATGATGGGATGTTGATTGGGGGGATGGAGCATGTGCAGGCATATGCAATATTGTCTCATCATGGACTTATGTTCTTATCTGATGTATTTTTATTTGTGCCTTTGGCCAATATGCTTTCTGGTGCATTTTCTTTAGTTTGTCCCCTTTCTTTTGTCTAATTCTCTCATTGTAGTGGATGACCTTAGTGATTTGCTTAGAGAAGTTCTGCATATCCTTTGACACCTTGCCTATCTATGCCCTCTTCCAACAAGACATGGAGTCTTGCAGTCTGGACACTGATCTCTTAGCAGTTATGCTTCAAAGTTATTCAACCACATACACAGATGTTGAAAAAGATCATCATGCACCTTGTGCAAGGGAGTTTTGATGTGCAGTCACTCCAGGTTGATGGACTTGATGTATGTCATTTATATGCCCTACCAGGATATTACCTCACAAACCACTGCTGCTCTTTTCCACTCTCCTTCATGCACATCCCTCTGAGTTTCTCAATTGCCTGTCACATTTATACCCATGTTGGCAGTAGAAGATGCTCTCCCCATCCAGCTTCAGATGCTTTCTACCCTCTATTCTATGGTTGCTCTCAAACTAGAAACACCAGATATAACCTGGTCCCAGAAACTTGCCTCCCAAACTCATGCCTTCATTAAGTCTCAATCCACAAAACACACAATATCTCAAAGTTGTTCCCTTCACAGTACTCTAACATCAGTGATAACCAGAGAGAACAGTAATTGGCATTACAGAGGTCCTCTATGGGCTCTTCTTCTCACAGCATGCCTGATATGTCTCTCTGATGCTTTCATATTCACTCATCCACATTCTATCAAACTCCTTGCGTTGATTCTCAGTCAAGCTGCAAATGACAAATGGATGTTTGTTAGAGCTCTTTATCCACATATATGGATTTGTTTTGTGTGGTGTTTTTTGAGGCTGCCAAAGGATATGAATACAGGGTCCAACTTGGTAGACATCAGGATGAGGGTGTTTGATCTCTTGAAACAGGAACTCAGGAGTGGAATTCCTACTGCACTCATTGCATCTATATTATCATCTTCATCAGTGATAATGAGTAATGTTGTTTGTGTTCTTGATCTCATTAAGGTCCTATTGTCCAGTTTGAAGGAGAGTCAAATTAGGGAGGGTGTTGGGCTCTTGAGTCAGTTGCTCAGCAGTGTTGGGGCACCTTCTGTGTCCAGCATACACAATGACATCAGGCCATTTTCCAATATTGACCATTGTGACCTCTTCATCAGACCTGTTCTCAAATTACCTGAAGCCCAAATATGTGTGCTGTCCACTTGACTCTCAGGACCTGATGATTGATTTGTGCAACTGTTTACAGAGGATCAGATATGGGAGAATTGGAAGGGGCTCATTACATTGTAGATACATACAATTAGGTGTACACATGTTCTGGTTGTTAGGTTTAAACAGTATGAGGTAAGTCCTTTTCCATTCACTTTGCCAGCTATGGTAATGACATATTGTTATCATAGGATCAATTGATGAACATTTGGCAATCCCTTCTCCTGGTCCAATCACAACTCACATCCAGCTCAACTCTTCTCTTGATGTTGCCTTCTACTGCTGAACAAGTAACTTCCACAGTTATTAGTTTCATCACCAACATAGACAATACAACAGATCAATCACGACAATTACAACTTGTTCAAAAGCTTTGGTCTGTGATTAGGCAATCTTACAGTGCAGCATCCTTGTTGTCCATAGCAGAAACTTTACTCTCTACAGTCCTCTTGCACATGTATATGTTGTCAGAGGTTGGAGTGAAGGACACTTGGAGTGCTCTTTGTGGTAATTTTGTGTCTGTTGGAGTACCTCAGCTCATTCATACTCTGCCTGGTGGGAGTAAATTGTAGGAAGGGGTTGAGGTTCAAAGACAGCTGTGGGCCATTATAGCAGAGAGTGGGCTGTTCCCTAAAGTGGATGGACATGAATGGGAGGATGTTTTGTTGTTTCTTGTTATTCTGATGAGGTGAGTTTTCATTGTGTTTATCTGGACTTGCATATGACTGTATTGGTTTAGGCTTTGGAATATAGATTTGCATGAAGTTGAGCTGTGGAAAATGTCATTTGAGAGGTTGTTAGAGACTGTGATGTCATTATCTGAGATGCCTCATGATGTGGTCAATGCCCTATTCCATAAATTAGGAGAGGATATCTGTCTGTGAGTTACTTCATACTGTTACATGCCCAAGTACTCAATCTAGCACATACAGTCTCAGGAACAATCCTCATCTAACCCCCTTCCTCTTGCCTAATCTCCATTTCAGCCCCAACAACCTTCTACATCAAGACTTACTCAAAATTGTCAGCAAGTTGTTGGTCAAAATGTACCCACCAACACCTGAAGATCATGTCATGGCTCTTCCTATCCTCAAAGGCATGGCTTGCTTGATTGGATCATGTGAAGGAGAGACTATCATTCAGTTACTTGGCTTATTGCAGGATGGTGTTTGTTTATGGTTGAGGGATGAGAAGAAGTTGCTCCTTGAGCAAGAACATACCACATTGGTATGTGTTTCCCCAGGACTCACTTTTTGTCATTCATTAACCATAATTGTCCTTCTCTCATAACACTCTCAGCACTTCCACCTAAACTCTCAACACTACAAATTCTCTCTCCATTCCTCTCATCTTCATTCAAGTGCATGAATTATCAGTCCTTTAGCTTTTGAGCAGTTCTGGAGAAGGATGTATCATGATTTAGACAATGAAGAACTGGGACAAGGTGGTGGTGATGACAAGGGGAGGGAGACAAAATTCAATAAACACCTCATACCAGATGATTTGAAGATTTGTTTGAGAGCTTGGAGCAATCATTGTGGTGATAGTCTTCCTAAAGGACTTGGTGGTGAATTGCAGAGTACTGTAAGTCCTTTTCTCTTCCCTCCTCCATACCTCTGCCACCCAAAACTGAAGCAGTATACATGTAATGTTATAGACCAGGTTGATCATTCTGGATTCACCCTTTCCCCCATCCTCTCAGCTATTTATCTTGCACCAGTGCTCAAGATTTTTGACTTGTGGATATTGCATTTAGAATGTGACATTCTCTCCTATGTGGATGATGGTACTCTCATCACTCAGGCCAGGGAGCTGGCTGACAACCTTGTGCATCTCTGTGGGGTGTATAGGTTTATGTTTGATTTGTTTGTAGTCTTCAGTCTTGTGCTTGAGCATGATAAGTCAGAGGTTTTTCACTTTTCACATGGGAAGGGAGATGACAATCCCTCTATTGACCTGGGGTATGACCCATATACAGGAGATACTCTTCTCCATCCCAAGCTGTTTTGGCAGTACTTGGGTTTTTACTTTGACAGACAGCTTATGTTTTGTGAGCATGTCCAGTAGTTATTCTACCAAGGCTATCTCCACAGTGCATGCCATGGGGATGCTTAGGGGTCTCTTCCCAAAGCAAAAGCACTTGCTGTACAGGTTGTGTATGGTGCCTATTGCTATGTACAGCTTTTATCTTTGGTGTCATGGGCTTCATCCTCATAAAGCCCACCTCACTACTCTTAACAAGATGCAGCATTGTGCTGCTATCTGGATCACAGGTGCTTTTTGCACCTCCCCATTGGATGGGGTTGAGGCCTTTTTTTTTAATCAAAAATTTATAAGGTGGTATGCATTAGCAGTCCACCCCCAAAACTAGCTACATACAGTGCAGGGTTTAGCTATGTCTTACAATACACAACTAGTAAGGGAATAAATAGAAAAAGGAGGCTAAATCCTGAAGAGATGATAACAAAAAGGGGGATAGGGCAAAAGGAGTATTAGAAAAAGAAAAAGAAAATGGAAGTAGCAATGCTGCTGAAATACTGATGAGGCTGCAGATGCAGGTGGCCAGAAGCATAATGTGACAGTGTTAAAAAGCCTGAGGTAATGAGATTAGCTGCTATCAGAACAGTGTTGTTGGAACTAGTCAGTGTCAAATTAATGACACCAGAACTTGTATTTGCAATCATTTGCAGCATGTTTGCTGCCACAGTTGAAGCAGTGGGGACTATGAGGGCACAGAGCACCACTCATAGTTAGAGGAATGGGGGGGTTGGCTTTTGCATTGCCTTTGCAGCAGCTGGCATATTGACAATGATGCTGTTCAGAATGAGGTTCTGAGCAGCATGGGCACTTGATGGCTTGAGTGCAGCAAGTGTTGGAAGGATGACCCCAGTGCTAACAATGTTGACACTGAGGGATGTCAGGTCAGGCCTTAGCAGGCTTGATGACACACTGGGTAGAGCTGATGGAGAGATATTGGTTAGTGAGCTTCTTAGCGAGAGCTCCAGACTGAGAATCCCAGACATTGAACCAGATGGTAGCAGTGTCTGAAGCTTGTGAATTCCACATGACCTGAGGTTTTGTGGTGAGATCAATGCTGAGATCACTCTATTTCAGAGCAACTGTGGCATTTTTGGAGGTAATTGGGAAGGGAACATCGATGATCTTGAGGTAAGATCTAGAATGCAGGATATGGGTGCTAAGCTGGACTTTAGCACCACTAGAAATAGTTTTGCAGACAATTTTGATATTATCCTCAACCAAAACTTGTGACATCACAAGGGAGATGCTATCATAAGTGAGGCACACAGCAAGGATGTGCATCTTGTGGTTTTGAGCAATCAGGTCACTGTTAACTTTAGTGACCATCAGGTGGAGATCAGCATTACCAGCATTGGTAACAGGGATAATTATTTGTTGTTGAGAAGGCCCAACAGTTGTAGAAGATGGATGGCACTTGGCAGCACCAGGGACATTGTTAGTAGCACAATGCATCATAGTAATGCAATCAGTGGGTAGAGCAGGGAAGGCCTGGGCCAATTTGACCAAAGTCACATCATCGCAAGGGGAGGGCCTAGAAGCCCAGACTGGAGGCCTGAGCTTAGCTTTGACTGCATCCATGAATGAAGCATGGGGCTTATCTGCAGTGGGTTTCTTTGTTTCAGCTGGTACCTTGGGTTTAGGAGGCTGAGGGGCTTTAGCCAGCACCTGAGGTTTGGGCTCAGGGTTAATGGGTGGTGGCAGTGCAATGTGTGTTGATGGGATGTGATGGAACATATATTTGATAATTTGAGTAGCAGTGATGGACTCACCATCCATGCTGCCAATGTTGAGGTGTACATCGTCAAAGACAACATAAGGGAATGGGAAGCTGTCAAACACTAGTGCAACTATCTTCACATAATATAAATGCCAGTTAGTTTGATTATCAACTGACAATTGATGGAACAATTCAGGAGCATTCTTAGCTTTGAAAAAGCCCCAGATGTGATGAAAAGTATGGAACAATTCTTTGGCCTCTTCCTAACTCAGTTCACTCAGGAGTAGTTTGGCCCTCTCATGTTCATGTTTGTAGGTCAAAAGCATGTTTTGAGGAGTGTTGAATACAACATTCACATAAGTGGCAGCTAGGTTCATAACATGAATGGCTCCAGCAGGCATAGAGCTCATAGAGGGAGTAGGCACAGCAGGAGTAGGAGATCCTAGTCCATCAGGAGTAATGGGCTTGGGAGGAGACTTTCTCTTCTTCTGCTTCTTGTTAGTAGGTGTCTTCATAACAGCCTCTTCAATATGTGCATCGAATTCATTGGGATCAAATTCAGCATTGGAGTCAGCCATAGCAGCATCCTCAACAGATAAACCAGCAAAAAGATTAGTACTAGAGATGTTGGACATCATAGACAGTATTCTAAAACTTCAAGCATCTCAACTCCCAAATAGGAAGGTGGTAGTAAGAGATCAAGAAGGAGTGGGGGTTGAGGCCTTAGCTGGCCTTATTCCCATTCATCTACATCTCAAGAAGTTGAGAGCTTGAGCAGTGTATTGGGTTCTCACTCTTTCTTCTATGCACCCATCCCAACAGCTGCTCAGGACAAGGCAATTTCCTGGTACAGATCCCCATTGGTATCATTTTACTAGACTAGGCTGCTCTGTAGAGAAGGTCTGGTCTGCTGTTATGGATACTCTTTCATATCTATCTATTTCCATTACTCTGGAGACCTTCAAGCCAGACACTTCAGAGGCTCATCTGGGTAGGCAATTTATGAATCACTTTAGCAATCATATACAGTTCATTGAGTTCAATCCTAAGGAGAAGGACATCAAAGTCCAGAGAATTTTGAATGTGGAGCTCAAACAGGCTATTGCACTCAATGACTGTGCTGTGGCAGCCACTGATGCATCAGTGGGTTGTGACAGAGCATTCCAGGCAGTTTGGCAGCTTGGGTTTGGGTCAGTGGGGTGCCTATTAGACAGTCTTGCCAGGCCGCTGGCAGGGTTACAGCTCCTGATGCTGAACTCCATGCTATTTGGATGGGCATCTTTGTGGCTACTGTGCAGAAAGGCACTCATTATGTTATTTTGTTCACTGATCACCCAGCTTCAGCTAGAAGAGTGGTGGACCCCTCTGTCAGCAGCAGACAGGCTCAGGCTTTGCTTGTCTGTTATTGTCTTGCTAAGTGGCTTGGGGAGGATCCCTCTCACATCTTTGCTTTGTACAGGTTCACTCCTCTTTGGAGTGGCCATTGCATCATATGGTCCATCACTATATGACCAACCCAACTTTCAAAGTGGCTGTGGGGGATTGCTCCTTCACAACTCTTAATTATCTTAGGACAGCTGAGGCTCAGGCCTGTTGTGATAAGTGAACTAGGCAGTTCACTTTGTTGGGCTCCTCTGGGAGAGACTTTTTGCACCTCACTGATGAGAGGGGCAAATGCATGACACCCATGTACCTCTCCAGGGGTACATGGCTCAAGCATCTGCATGATTCCCCACTATGCACCAGAGTGTACAGGGCAGTTCTCAAACATGCACCAATCAGAGAGTTTAGATGTTGATTTAAACTCTCTGCTGATCACTCCTGCCCTTGCAGGTTTGCATGTTTGCAAACTTGGGAGCATGTTCTGACTGAATGTGCAGACTTTGGTGAATCTAAGCACTTTTCTAAGTGTTGGAAAGAGCTTGTAGATTTCTGCAAGGAGAACCCTCGGGCCTTCTTCTTTGTGCACCTTCCTGAAGGATAACAATGGCACAGCCACTCTTTGGCAGTTGCTGGGTTTTCTGGGGGCCTTCAGGCTCTTGGGGGGTCTGGTATTGGTGGCTGATGGGGGCTGTGCTAGTCCTGCTTTAGTGTTCTGCTGTCATCTGGGACAGCATGGGGGGCAAGGGCTTCTGCCTGCTCTTCATCCACCTCTGGGTATAGAGAGGGCCTATCTTTAGTGTAGGCTGCTATGTTCAGCTGAGCTGTGGGGGACTTTTGGCTCTTGTAGATTACTGTAGTTACTTTTTGTATCTGTGACTGGACTGCTATTGTGCACCAGTATATAAATTTTTGATTTTTTTTTTTAAAAAAAGATCATTCCAGATTCACAGTCCCAGTCTCCTGATAAGACTGCTGGTGATTTTAGGGAGTAGTGGTAAAGGTGCTGCTGGAGTAGCTTGAGTGGGTGGAGCTGGGAGTTGTTAAAAAGGTAGAGGGAGCAATGATGACTGAGGAAAAGAGATGTATGAAGAGAGTGGAGATGGAGTTTGTGATGTTGGAGGCTGAGTAGCTGAAAAATGTAGTAGCTGTGATGATGAAGATGATAATAATGATGCCAATACAGATAGTAACAAGGAGACCAATAAAGATATGGAGTCTATGAAAAGGAATGATAGTGGAGTTGCTGGGGGTAATAATGAGTGAGTGGCAACAGACTGTAAGATGACAGCTGTCAAAGAGGTTGGGATAGATTGTCAGACATGTGTGGGAGTAGATTGAGATGGAAAAAGTATAGTTGTGACAACAGTCAGTGAGAACACTCCAGGAATTTGAGGAGATTCAGGTGCAGTTTGAAGATTGAGGTTTTGTAGGTTACTGGAGGTAGGAGGTTGTTGCCTGACAGCTTCTTCACTGGTTTCTTTAGATTCTTCCTCTTCTTCTTCTTCTGATTCATATTCTTCTTCCTCTTTTTCTTCTTCTTTTTCCTCAGAGATTATGGGTTCTTGAGAAGCAGTAGTTCCTAGAGATGGGATTTCCTGAGATCTAGACAGTCAAGGTGTTCTATTCTTTTTCTGTACTTTCTGTAGGCTTTCTTAAAATAGAGTTGACTGGCTCTCTTCTGATTTGAAGTAGGGCAATGTTGAATGTGATGTCATGTGATCTGATTAAGTTTATTCAGGAACTTGAGCCAGTAGTTAATGTACTCCTGAGGATCTGGAGGGTGTTTGAAAAATACAGAAGAGAAGTCCTTGAGAGAAATCTGTCCAAAAAACAGATGACATCTAGGGCAAAGTGTCTTGTGAAGAACTTCTCAGAATTGTCAATCCAAGAGGTCTTCAGGTTGGATTGAGGGTTAAGGAAGTGATGCACATCCAGCATTGCATTGAGTAGGAGGAGATTGGGTGGTAGAAGTTCGAGAGGAACAAGGAGTAGATGTAGATTGAGAAGAAGGGGGCCATTCCTTCTTTCCCATGTACTGCCATCATCTTCAGGTGAAGGTCATGCATTCATCTATGCTATGTCTGACAGTCAGTATATACATAATTTAGAAATACATCCATGGGATGAGGACATTGATGAGAGCAGCTCAGAGATGTCCAGCCTGACTCCTGCCTAGGGGGGTGATACTGAAATGGCAGGCCCTTCTACACCTTGACAATCAGCTCTCCTAGCTTGGCCTCCCAATCTCCATATGCCCATGCCTCACAAAGATAAAGGCAAGAAGAAATGAAGCTCAGTTGTCACTGAGCTTCTGTCCCCTCTGCTGCATGTGCCACCCCTGGTGTCCTGTACAACTACTTCTGCCCCTTTGGTTCTGGGCCTCTCTCTGGACACTTCAGTTTTTCACCCTCATCCTACTCCAGATGAGGATTTTGTCACTTGTGCTGAAAAGCCTATGTTTCTTAACATCTCTTCAGGCTTGTCTAGTGAGCTGCTAGACTTTGTCTCCTCTGTTTATTGTGCTCTTGCAGCCTGGTCCAGTAAGCACTGGGCTGAGGAGTGTGATCATATGTAGTTTGCCCATGCTCTGTTAGTGATGGTGGGACACATTATCTCTTCCAAGTGGTATACTTTGCCCTTTGAACCTTTGTCCAATGTGCCTATGTTCACTTTGACACTGCATGGCTTTCTTCTCCAAGACCTTCTGCCTCATGTTTGGACCTGTAGATCTGCTGACAAAGTAGCCCTGGTTTTTTTCACTCCTCATTGTGTGCCTTCTTCTGAGGCCACTGCTTGATCTCAGGCTTCTAAGCTTGCTCCCCCTCCATGGCCTGCTCAGTCTGCCAAGCACCCACCTCCTCTCTCCAGTGTTAAGCATAGCTATGTAGACACTGTCCATAACATCATGTCTTTGGTCAACTTGACCAAGACAGTCCCCAATCTGCCCTCTGATCACATCATTGCAATGCATCAGGCCTCAGTCCCATCTACTGCTTCAAAGTGGAAAATCAAGTCAACTGTTCCCAGTTCCTCCCACCATCAAGTGTTGGTCAAGGTTGACCCCCTCCCTCCTTCCTTGCAGTTTCTGGCTCTTGTTAATGCTGCTAACTGCTCTCTCAGTAAAAGTGACCTTCAGGTCAATGCTTGCCACTTCACATATAGGGAGATCTCTCTCCTTACCTCTCATGTGGCCTCCCAGGCAGAGATTGACCTGGTGAAGGAAGGTGTTCAACACCTCTCCCTCACTGAGGGCAGAGTTGAGGCCTCTCTCTCTCAGTTGTGATCCTACCTTAAGGTCATCAACATTCCTTTCTTCAAGGCTGATAGTGAGCAGATCATGTTGGCTAACATCAGGGCAGTTATGAGAAAGTCCCACATGGCTGCTTCCTTCACTCTTGCAAACTCCCCCCACATTATGTGCAATTTCTGGCATGCTGATACCACCACTGTGTAGTTCAACATGCTTGATTCCCAATTGGGTGCTACTACTAAGCACATGATCAGCACATCATTCCAATTTGGCCCAGCCTCATGCTTCATGCATGTAGCCTGCTGAAGAGGCAGAAATGTAATTGGTAGTGTAGGGATGTACTCATGATCAGCACATCATTCCAATTTGGCCCAGCCTCATGCTTCATGCATGCAGCCTGCTGAAGAGGCAGAAATGTAATTGGTGGTGTAGGGATGTAAGTATTTATAATAAAATCACAAACTGCAGCTCATAATGCAGGTTCATGGGAAGATAAGTCAATAAGGAGAATATTCAAATAGAAAACACAGAGAAAAAGAGTAAATAAAGTTGTTAGGGTGTTGAGGATGACTTCAATAAGTCAGGAGAGCTTTTGTAATAGAGAGTTTGCAGCACAAGACACTAATTTTTTTCACTTTAAGACTCAAGTTATGGAGCTACCACAACCACTAGAAGTGTCAAAGAATACAAGTCAATGCAATCAGAATGTCCAAGTAGCTACACTTGACACTACAGATCACACTAAAACATCACAGATGCACTGACTCAAACTCCACAATGTCTTCAAAGCTAATTTGTAGATGCAATACACAAGGGGCCAATATTTATAATTGGGCTCATAGTTCTCAACTTATTGAATCTGATGTTTATGTGATATAGTTCTAGCTTATATTTCTCTACTACTGGTGCTCTGACCAAAGAAACTTCAATATACTTTTAAGCATATGCTTTAGATGATCATTTTATACACAATCCTCACAGCACAGCCATAGCAAGTGGGTTTCTTGCTAGACATACATCCTAAGAGGTGGTTTATAGATTCAAGAATAAGTTAAAAACAAATACAAAGTGATGGCAACATTACAATATGATGTGTAATAACTGAAACATTAAACAAGTGTTATTTTAAGAACTGTCCAATCAGAATATTGCAGAAAAACATGAGTGCATGCCCATGTGAAATAGTTCTGTTATTCATTCTGTGATTGGCTCACTGTGATAGCTGAATTTGATTCTAGTAGATCTGGCAAGTCATCTTGAAACTCTGCTAATCTTGGATTTGTCAAGATGTGCTTCATGAAGCTCAGTAATCAAAGACAACATAATTGTTCTGGGTCTGTCAGATTATTCTACATCAGTGCACACCTGTGTGTACATAGTAAGGAGCTTCTCAACATTGCTTAGAGACTGGATCATTAGCCAAAGTTAGAGGCCCAGGACTCATAACTGGTTATAGGATACATATTCCAACTGCTGCTGCTAAGTCTTGATACCATTCCATAGCTGCCACTACCTGTGATCATTGGTACAAGATGCATGTAACATTTTATTATATACATGTACTCAAAATCATTACTACTCCACATGCTGACTTCTAAGAAATACATTACTTTTGTAATGTGTGTGTGCACTAGTGTTGCAGGGTCTGCATTACTCTGAGAGATCATTGAATGTTACTGATACTTCTGTGTGCATTGTTACTCTGTAGAGACTAATTGAAAATTTGCTGTAATGTCTCCCCCTCACTATAAACAACTGTCCTCAGTCTCACTACTACAATGTTCAGCAATTGTTGTGTGGTTACTGATCCTCCATACCCTTCTACTGAATGATGTCATTAATTGCTCTGCCTATTGAAGGTTCTTGTCTCTGTCTAGACTAGTCATAATTCCCTCTATAGCTTTTGCCTTTGATCTATTGTTCTGGCTTGGGCATTTGATGCATGCAAGGTTCCTGCACAGATCAATTGAACCTATGCCTCAAGGCACCACCTGGCTTTCTTGCACCTGGAGAATCACCAATGAGGCAATGCTTCTTTACCTTGTGGCACCTCATGCCCAAAATTTAATTTCCACAGCTTATCTCTTATCTGATCAATCTAGACTGGCTTCTAATGTTCTAGATGCTGGACTTCTTTAAGAAGTGATGACATTAGCTTCTTAAACCTTAAATATTATTCTAACTTCTTGTAGTCTGCTTCTAAACTTCTCATCATTGCAACATGAGTCCCCATGCTGACCTGCTGTAGTAGTTAAAGTATAAATTATTCTCACAGTATCAGAGTTTGTTCTTGTGATTACTGATTCCTGCTACTGAAGAAGTGATGCTTGAGAATCAGCTCATGCTGATGGAAGATAGACTTCTGTTTTTGTTGAGAAGCAGCAATGCATGTCAGTCAGAAGCAAAGTGAGTATAGCCACCCTTTGTTCTATAAAGTGGGGGCCTTCTGGCATGTTTCTGACAGTCCCCCAGCTTTTCTTCAATGTCTCTCATGACATGAATCAATCTCAGCTCCCTCCCACTTCTCAGGATGCTGCTGACCAGGAGCTCCTTGTGCTCCTATGTGCTTCTGATCCCAATCTCCTTGAGTGTATACATCTGAATGCCAGGATGCAAGATCTGCAGGGACAGATGGTGTCTCTGCCACTGTCATCTCCTGCTGGTTTGCTGTGGGCTAGTGTCACACTAAGTGAGTTTATCTCTCTATTTTCCTTCTCTTTTCTAATTCTATTGCTCTGATTTTTAGGTCCAGTTATTACTACTTTGCCAGCTTTTTTGCAATTGTCACTCTTGTTGGATGTTCTGCTATACATGCTGTCTAGTGGCCAACCATCTCTTTTGTCTGGAACCTCTCCTACATCTTCAGTTCAGAACCTGCCAAGTGCAACACCTTTTTGGCAGTCATATTCTTCTGACCAACTGCATACTGGTGGTTGCATGCCATTGATGGCTCATAACCTGCCTCCTGCTGGAGGTGTCCCATTTGTCTCTAGGGACATGCCTCCTCCTGAGCTGCTGTCTACTACTATATATGATCTAAGTGAATAACTTGTTTTTTTCTTCTGTATTTTGTTTATATTTCTGATGCTGTGCATGCTGCTATTTTAACAGAGACTAGCAAGGCCCTTCCTGGTGGTGTACAGCTGGTCAAACTGACTCCTGTTATTTCTTCTTCGAAGGGTAAAGGTTGTTAAGCTGCTCCTGTCCACAACAATCCTACTGACTTCGATTATGTGCTCTCTCCCAATTCTGACATTGACATTGTTATGGTGAATTTTTGATTAAATATGAAAAACATCATAAATGTGCAAAGTAACACTGTGTGCACACTGGATAACAGCATCCAATGATCCCATACTATATTATAGACTACAGGGTTCAGTTTAACAACCTCATGAAGCTAAATAGCTTTAGAGCATATCAGTTAACATAAGAATCCTTAATATGAGCACATAAACATCATATGTCTCCAACTCATGATCACAGGTAGCAGCAGCTATAAAATGGCATCGATACCTAGCAGTAGCAGTCAGGATGTGTATCCTATGACCAGTTGTGAG
>KQ963400.1:104487-141585 GCA_001563735.1 Leucoagaricus sp. SymC.cos | reverse complement strand
GGTGTTTGCACTTGTTTGGGCTAGATGGTCCAGAAGAGCAGCCTTGGAAGTTGGACCTCACCAACAAGGATGTCCTCCCAGGACCCAAACTCCTCTGGCCTTCTCTCTGGCGTATTCGACTTCATTACAAGAGAACTAGAATCCTTCGTCACCACCGCTACCGGTGGCCACGTTCCACGAGTGAGTGCTTTTGCCAAACATATCGCCCGTCCTGTTCGCTGGATATACCGACGCGTTTTTATCAGCGCCTCGACCGTCGCGATTCTTCCAGGTCTTCCTCTCACAGATCTCGCAAGCGGAGAAAGCGTTCAAGACGACGCGAGTCTACACCATCCTCTTCTTCGAGTTCCAATGATTCCGAGGAGAGCGCCTCGAAAGATCCTCACTGGCGGGAAGATGAAGAACGAGCCGCGTCGAAGAGTCACCGGAAACGCAGACGTGAACCCGAGCCTCACGTTTCTAAAAGTCGACGGCGAGTTGCTCGTACACCTTCCCCTTCTCCTGAAGAAGGTATATTACTCGACCCTTGTCCCATACGGCCCCGCTTAACCGGCATCACAGACAGACTCATACCACCAGCAAAACCGGCAAAACCCCCTCAACCGGAACGTGAAGCGATGGGACCACCACCACTGCCTATACCCAGGCTCAAACGAAGAAAGTCGATAACTATGCCTGGATCCCTATACCCACGCTCACCCTCGATGGACCCGGAACCTGTGTTCAAATCTTTGGATAGCATCAACTACGTTCGGTTTGCTCCCTCTCTCTCACGTTCTCGACCCGCAGAGATACAACCTGAACCTGGTCCCTCAAAACCAGCCTCAATACCGTCTGCCAGTTCAACTCCGTCAAGTTCTCCTGTCAAGGCCGCTATTCAAAGGTTTGACAGTGACAAGAATGTGGATCCTTTCATCCTACTACCCAACAGCAACCGGCGTTCCTCTACAGAAATCAGGGAAGTAGCTCCCAACAAAACATCAACAACTTCCCTTTCGCCTAAGGCCAAAGGCAAGCAACGCGCTAGGGATTTGACGAATGAGGAAGATGAATTTTCGGAACATGATATTTCTGGGGAACTTCGTGTCAAGGGAAAGGAACGTGAACTCAAAAAAGCTATATTGCAGCAAATTGAAAACGAGACACGGCGGGAGCGACAAGCGACAGAAGAACCTGAGGAATTCGATTCACACATAGCAGAAAAGGAAAAGGAACACGACAAAGAACGGATCCAACAGCTCGAGGAAGAAATTCGTCTACTCAAGGAAGAGGTTTGTCTCGTTGATTCATTCAAGAGCATGTCTAACCAGCTTGCCAGCTTGCCAGGCGAGATTCACAACCTTCTCAATCCTCGTTCGACGAGTCGATCTTATTCCCCCCTCCGCCTCCGCCGCCACCTCCACCGCCACCTCCTAACCATGCTATTCTACGATTACCTGGCGTCATGGACGACGCCAGCGTTCTCTGGACAGCCGCTCGCGCTTCATTAAATCGGCAGCCGACGCCAAAAGAGAAATCAATCAACCCCCTTCCAGGTCGACATCAAGGTCAGCCGATAATCGGTATCACACCAGACAAGATGGCTGCCTTTTTGAAAGAGATGAAGACAGTGAGACTGAGGAAAACGGGGTTGGACTTGGATTCATCAAGCTCGTTTTCCTCTGGGTCGTCGAGGACATTCTCAAAGAGCGTGTCTTCCTCCTTCAGGGGATCCCGGGCTGACGAAACCACAACAAATGTTGATAACGATGTCAGCTTCTTGTCCAAGAGTTTGACTGCACCTCGTAATGCGACCGTTCCTGCTTCACCCCCATCTCGCGCAGGTGACAAGCGCAAAAGACACGATACCCTTGATGTCGTGCTTCAAGATCCTCGTGGTGAGTTCCAACATTCCATTCCTAGAAATCATCTTACGTGTCTCCTTGTAGAAGCAATAAATAAACGTCCACTTATGCCAGCTCCCCAACTGACCACCCAAACACGACCTCCAGCACCAGCTCCGTCTTCATCATCCGCCTCAGTATCTCCAGTCGGCTTATTCTCAGATCCGTCCATTTCCTCTACCGAGCCCGCCACCAGTGATCAAGGTTCATCCCAGCAAGCGCAAACAACAGAACCAGCTCCTACTCCTTCGCTTTGTTCGGACAATGACCCAGAAAAAGACGACGAGCACGATCAACCTCCTTCCACACCTCCTTTAATCATCCCTTCGCGAAACATGTATCGTTTCCGTGGGACCGGCATTCCAGTTACTCCATCGGAACGTTCACGAAGTATGATCCTGAACAGATCTTTTCTTTTCAAACCCCAAGAAAGGGAACGGGAGGCAGAACATGAACATGAACATGAACCGGAGCACGAAAAGAAGCCAGATAAAACCACTCAAGAAATCCATACCAACAATGACGGCCACCCTCTCGACTATGAAGATAGTGTAGTACCTATACACCCCATCACACCTGAAGACCAAGCGGACCACCTTCGATCTCCTCAATCCACCATATTCAACAAACGTCTACCAGTGTCACCCCTTCCTGCCAAATCACCTCGTAAACCACAACCCCCGAACCGTCGTCGGTCTACACCTCATCCAAAGAAACTTTCTCTTCCTCCTGTTGATCATGAGGATGAAGGAGAGGATGAAAGACCACCTGCATTAAACTTTTTAACTCCTCCCACTGCGATATCTACCCCCGGACCTTCTGCTCCACTGAATCCTTCAGCCCAAACAATTGATACACCTGATGTTTTCATCGAGAAACCAAAGAAAGTCCCTAAACCCAAAACAGCACCTTCACGAATTCCAGTGCCTTCTTCTCGCCTTCAACGTAAACCAAGTTTCGAACTCAACAAACCACAGCCAAGCAGCAGCAGGCGCTTGACGCTAGGCGAGGAACTCTGGATTGCTCAGCAATCCGATGATATGAATGGAGAAGATGCAGATGAACCAGGATTATACGTCGGAATAGGGACCAAGAGTAAGAATGATGGATTCCTCGCTCGCGGAGGGGCCGGTGGTAGTCCCGTTTTTATGGGCGTAGGCTATGTTGAGAGTGTTGGGGAAGACAGAGATATTTTGCCAATCAACCACGACTTGGCGGACAATAGTTAAACTAAAGAATATTTTGTACCATGGCCTGTTTGTCTAGTGAGAAGCTGGGAGCCCTGAATTTCTCTTTCTTGGTCTCACTATATGGTTTCTTTATTATCTATTCCTTTATATATTGCCTGAAGATCTTGGATCAAGTTTCCTTTAGTCTATGACAATATATTATGAATTCCAGTTCATCTGAACAGAATAACGATGACAAGCATGATTACATCAACCATCCATTACAAAAGTGTGTACTATGAACAGCAGAACGAAGAAAAGCAATGTAGTCCATGATGGGTGGGATATCAATGTACACACATCTTACCGGTATCCTGTGTAGTTTTCATAGCTGGGGGGTGATGATGGTGGTTGACCAGAGATATTCGCATGAACGGCAGCATAAGGGTCAGCATATTGCATCGTTCGACTAACACGAGGGCCAAGATCGGACTGAGGAAGAGTTGGAGCACCTCCACTGGTCGCTATGCGCGCAGGTGAAGCGGTGCCATAGGCAGAGCTATAATTTGACGATGCACCACCAAACCCTGAAGGCGCGGGGTCTGAGAATGCACCGTAAGCGTCCATGCTTGGGCGGCCAACGAGAGGTTGATTGTTTGACGCGGGGGTGTAACCGCCCGGCGAGGCGACGGAGTATTGGTTGTTATCGGAGAATGGGTTGGATTCAGTGGGCGGATCATAGCGAGAGCTGGGGGCAGATGTGTGTACGGAATTCTCGCGTACGGGAGGAATGGATGTATAACCCGGCTCCTCTTCCTCTCCCTGCTCGGGATCATGGTGTCCAACTGGCGGAATGAAAGGAGGATCACGTGGTCCCGCCAGCTTGCCTGAACGCCATTGCATGACAAGATAAACAAAAGAGGCAGCCCAGAAAACTGCAGATAGATGAGAAGAAAGATTGTCGTCTGTGTAGGGATAGACGTACCAAATGCTATCCAAAGGAAGATGGCTCCAGCTTTCTTCGTGTTACACCATCCGGGCAAGCCATTCTTAAAGTCATCCCCGCCATTCTTTGCATTGGGATCATTGTCAGGGTTTTTGCATCCTGGTTGTGTCCAAGCCGAGATCGTCACGATAAAACTACGTCAAAAAATGAAATTAGCCAGATCGCCTCAAGCGGACGAAGAAGGACAACTTACGCGATCAACAGGCTGAACGTGGTTCCTGTACCCGTGAGAATAAACCCGACGCGTACCTCCTTGAGGGCGCGAGCCAACCGAACAAATTTGTCGTACTTCTCATATGCAACGGGAATAAAGAGCATGAACGCGGACAAGAACATGCCCGCAATCGTAACAAAAAGCGTGAATCCAGTGAGACCGGCTGCAGAGATAGAGGTCAGCATGACGATGCGTTTTGGTTGAAATTTGGCACACACAAGGCCCAACATGCCACTTGGCCTGAAAACTTGCGACACTAGCAAAACACGCCATTGCGAGGAAGTTGAAGAAGATTTGCGAAGCGTGGAACACGATGGTTGGTTTGGAGACGATCATCTGGACAGGGGAGAAGGCCAGTCAGTAAACTGCGAAGCGTTATCAAATACAAAAATCATGGCACCCATAGCCATAGCGTCGTCAGAACTGGAAGAAAGAGCAGGAAGGCTAGCTGGCTCGAACTATCTGCCATGCGAACCACAGCAAGAACAGCATAACATGATTACGTAAAAATGAAGGAGTGGTCAAGACGGGCGCTGCGGCCGTGGAAGCTGCATGTGCCATCCAGGTCCCAGTCCCGCAGACGACGTTTATGACGCCTAGAAATATAGAGCATGAAAGCAGCACTCACATCGTCCCCAAAAGCTCCCATTCCATGACTGCCGATCCCACCAGACACCGATGTTTGTAGCTTGGGTATTTTGGCCGGCACAAGCTTGGTGACTGCATCGGATATTCGATCTAAGAGAGCCATTCTAAGGTTGCAATTGCAAAGTGTGGGACGTTACTGAGGGCGTAACAGATCGTGAAGAGGAGCGGTTCTGGTTTTAACTCAAAAACAAAGAGCTGCGGAAGTGGCTGGGAGGTGGTGGAAGGCAACTGGGTTTGGCGTTGCAGAATAATGGAACATATCAATAGCACAGCCACGGCTCCCATAAATAGTCAAAAAGCGATAACATGGATTCCATCCCGCTACATTAGCGTATGCAATCTGGTATAGCGTAAACGAGTGAAAATGCAAGAAGAACGTGACAGCAGTCGGAACACCAGATCTACAGAGAACAAGGCCATAGGCCACATACTAAAAGAAATTTCAAATATCTGTCTTGGTATTAGCGGAAAAAAGGGTCAAATGCAATGTTGCGTCCGTGTTGTAATCTGCCACTGAAAAATCCGTCCCATCATCACCGTGCCCCGTACGCATCATAGGCTGTGCCAGGTCCAGGCGATGCTCGTCCTGCCGCATACGCGGCTTGAGGACCGGGAGATGCACGTCCTCCATTTGCGACCTGCGGCGCGGGTGAAGCTCTACCACCATAGCTTGCCTGTGGTGCAGGGGAGTTTCTTCCATACATGTTTCCGCTGACCGTAGGGCTCTGCCGCCCCCCTTCGTACATGTAATCCGGAGCAGGGCTAGCACGAGCCTGGGGACCGCCAAACTGTGCCATGGGATAAGCCTCAGGTTGCCAGTCACCCGTGCCATGTTCTAGCGTGCCAGGTACTGGGCCTCGATAGGGATCATAGTAACCCGTAGTGGAGTTTGGGTCATCCCTGTATGGTTGGTTAGGATTGAGGTGGGGTAAAGGAGGCACAGCATAAGGGTCCGGACCACCAGAGCCGAAATCTGGCGTGGAGTAGTTGGAAGTGGAATTGACTCGTGACAGGTCTGCCTCTGAGGCAGTGTCACCAAAGCCTGAGCGCCCTGTCTCGCGTGCAGGAAGGGCATGAGATTCAGCGCCGCCATGGGTATTGAGCTCTGGCCATTTGATTGCCTCGTCTGGACGGAGTGTGAGTTTGGGCGACCACAGCAGAGAAAAATACTTACTGTCATCAAAATCGGAGAATCTCTTCCTAGTGAATTTCCAAACGAAGAAGCCAATGATACCTATCGCCGCAACACCGGCCGCGACGGACATGCCGATGATTGAGCCCGTAGAGAGCCCTCCTCCATCACTCTCCTCATTCGATGGTGTCGAACTTGTGGCTGCAGGAGCGGAAGAAGACGCCGAGGAAGTGATGGTGAGAGTGACCTTGTCCCCATCTGGAGCCGTAGAAAGCGATATTACAGGAGGAGCTGAAGGTGGCGTGCTGCTTGCAGATGGTGGGGGAGGGGTATTAATGTCTGTATTCGGGGAGCTAGTGCCAGGGGCCGCTCCAGAGGTCGACGGAGTGTTATTTGTGGGCTGGGCGGAAGTGTTGGTATTTTGTGTAGGTGTTGGTGTCGTTGAATCGGTGTTGCTGGGAGGGTTCGTGGGTGTTGCTGGAGTTGGAGCTGGAGCTGGAGCTGAAGCTGAGGGCGTCGCCTGCGAGGAGCCCGAGGGTTGGGGAGGGCCACCAACAATTTGACGAGGACTATTTTCCGCTGCTATTGCAGCATTTGCAACAGCGAGTGCAAGAATACATGACCAAAGGAGAGGAGGCTGCACCTTCATACAGGGCGTATTAGTGTCTGGCAGTGGTCAACGAGCAAGCATGTCTACCTCAAATCACTTTTTGTCACATCGTCGCTCGTCACACTAGTGGCTGTGCTTCCTAGCCAACCATCATTGCACAGGTTTTTATATCATTTCCTTCTGTCCCTATCCCCGTGTTGAACGACTGTTGTTGCCTTGTCTGGACAGAGCATCCTGAGCAGAAATTGAACCTCTTCAAATTCATTGATAAAAGCCTTGCCTTTCAGCATGGCCTCCCGGCGTTCCAGCGCCCATCTACTGCCTCCAGAGACCTCCCATTTCTTGCCAACCGCCCATTCGGCCGATATGTTCATCAAATCACTCGTTCTCACTGCCTTTCTCTTCGCACATGTGGCAGGAAACCGACTTTCTGGGCATTGCGACTGCCAAATGTCCCCCCTTATTTCTCACCGCCAGGACTTTGGTTTCCGGGGTCTAACCAATGCCCAGCGCTTGCAGTGTATGATCTCCCCCTTAAGCCTCCTGTTAGCCACACCAGGACAGGTATGTCCATACTACATGAGGCTTTTACAAAGAATTTTTTGTCACGAAACTTGCCAGTGCTCACTAGTTCACTCGTCAGGCTATTTCTTCTGGTGCACCGAGGCACTTTATTCATTCTGCTAAAAATGTCCCGACCCTGATTTCGTCCAGCCAAATAGGCTTCATTCAAGTGACTACCAGAGCATCTGTTCTAGTCCTAGGCTTCATTTCCATTGTCTAATCGCCTAGGAACAAATGGGTGTCTATACTCTTGTCCTATTGATCAGCCAGCCTAAGCCGGTGTCTTCAGGTCCTGATGACTTCCACCGTCACAGCCAACGGAATATTTTGGTTCACGATGTTGGTGAGCAAGTCGTTCCATGACTTTTTCCGTTGATTTAATTCATTCGCTATCGTATACTGGAATGGTTCAGACAGCAACTTGCTAATCTTCAGTGACACCGTCGATGTTTTCTCAGTCTCAATGAACATGGAGATCTCACTACGCTCTAGCATGCGTGCGACAATCACGGTGCTCGTCTGTTTGACTCGCCAACCTGGTTATCACTGCCTTCTGCCAATGCCTGTGCAGAAGATGGTTTTAGTGGATCTGCGGTCGTATGTATCGCTATAATATCATCACGATCATATCCATTCTGATGATTTCAGCGAGACCTGGCAGTGGTGATGTAGCTCTACTGCACAAGCCTTAAAGCCATGATGGACAAATCTAGCCGGTCGAATCATGGCCCTCCTCTAGCCCTTACCCTATGTATGTTGTTTTCTCCGAGTCGCAGTTTAACATTGCTTGTCTAATAAGTGATTGCTCTTCCAAATTAGATTCTTTCGTTGCCACAGGTAATGAGCAACTTTCTCTGAACTTTTCCGGGCATTCAATTCGTCATGAGTCCCCGATTCCGTAAGCACGCATCTACACATTCCCCGTCCTCGTAAATTTCGTTTCAATCTCGGGCACGAGTGATACCAGTATCAAGGACTCGGCTGCTACAAGTACTTCTCTCTGAGTCAGTCGGAGTGTAGCATTGACACCCCTATGAGCCTCGTGTTCGGCCATATCAATTTTTTTAGCGTAAAGAGAGATATTTTGGACAAGAATAGATCTTCTTTTGGCCTTTCCTCGTGTTCGGGAGTTGGACGGAACCTTCTTTCGAGTTCTCAGGGTCCGAAACTAGGATCTAGGACCGCAGAATCCCGACATGTTGATGAAGTGTATCTAAGCTTGTGTGGCATAAACACTTGAGCTGGATCAGCATTAAGAACTAAGGTATGGTGCAGAGGCTGATAACAGAGCTCCAGATCACTCCGAAAACCAAGGTGACAGCGTAACTGGTGCTGATATACTACTGCCTGTTCCTCAGTTACCAAATTTTCGGATCCGAGTTTTCGGAGTCCTGAATGTGAACATGCAGGACTTGAGGTAGCTTTGCAGTTGGTTGGGCCAAACCTGACACTTTGTGTGTCCGTGAGCAGAAGTATCGTCAACGAATGTTCAATTCAGAAATAATTCCGGTCACACTCAGCTGGAGGGCGAAGACAAAAAATTTTGGCGTCGCCAATGACAGGCCCGAGTCCACTGCTGGCTCGGGTCAAGGATAACGATGGATGAACAGCGGCAGTAAAGAGTGAATTCTCCCTTCTATGAATGGTAGACCGTTGATATGAAAAAACATGGTCCCGGCACAAAGCTATTGCTTTCCGTACTCCAGATACTCTATCAAACTTGTGCAGCGTGCTCACCAACTTGACCTTAACATCCGCCACCGGACTTAAAGCTCATGCGCAGATGTTAAGATTTCAGACGAACGAGAGTAAACTGAGAAGACGAGCGAAAACCGCTTCAATGTGCCGTAAATTATTCCTGGCGAGCGGACACTGGCTAGATCTTGTACGGTAATATCCCATCGACACGACTGCCCGTGGGGATGCTTGTGAGCGCCCAACACGTCACTGTGAGCCTCGTGGCCCTTGTGCCTTTTTTGGGTGCAAGAGTTGATATTACGTATGCTCGTCGGTCGTCAGCTGGACAGATCTGTGCTGAATCTGATTCTCACAACACCGCCCTCTCCGACGCCGTCCCCTTCCCTTTTCAAACACATACCTCTTTTGAACACACCACGAGACCAACAGGTGCGCTAATGTTCATGACATTCGCTGCATCAGTTCTGGTGTCGTCCCCGAGTCTTACGTGGATCTTGGCAACGGAGCAATAGCAAGAGAATAGCAAGCTTACATGCCCATGTCGCCGATTCGACACGCCTTCCCGATCCGAAGAATATGATAATAACTTATAATTTACCGACACATCCGCAGCGGAGATGTCTTCCAGAATGTGAAAGATTACTTGCGAAAAATCTCGATATTTTTGTTCTTCTGGTAATTATTTATGAGCATTTCAGCGTCTATACAATTATGACTAGTATCTATCCAACAGCTTTCAGCGCACAGCCATATTGCTTGGAGAGGTATCATAGTACTTCGTTCTGCTACTAGAGTATCATTATAAGAGAAACACCATTTTCCAACTCTTCCACAATTCACCTCACCTTTGTCGTAGGACAATGGCTGCCGAAGACTCCTCGTTCTCCTTTTGCGTGGTTCAACCCGACAATCCCAGTTGGGGCCCAGCTCGAAGCCCGAATCTGGCGAACAATAGCCCTCTCTCGGATTTCTATTCAGACGGTGCGAGGAACAGCCTTTTATCTCTTCACCATCCTGACACATTCACCTGAAGGTTTTTCGGATGTTGAGGCTGGTGTAATTTTCAACCACCCTTTCGATGGTAGCCCAACGATTCCAGTTCATGAATTGACCGCTAGTTCTCCCTCTACAGCATTAATTCATGAACTTGGAAACGTTGATCTCGGCGGCCACCGAGATCGTGGAGGGAATGTCAATGTCCCTGTTAGCACAACTAGCGCCATAGGGCGCAAGAATGTCCTATTGAAGGCCGAGTCGCCTTCACATAACGACTGGGACGCACTGAGCAGTCCCGGCGCGTGGGGAAGCGGGAACTCAGGTTATCCATCTATACTGGGTATAAAGACAGGTATTTGATAATTTTCCTATATTACTTGGAGTCCTGATCGTACCCTTATAATTCTCTCCAGCATCTGGAAGAACCTATCGACCAGGCAATGAACTCTCTCCAATCGACACTCAATGCATTTCTCCAGGTTTTGTGAATACCCAGCCGCTTTCGGGGTTTTCCGACCACAGCACTATAAATAGCACATCAACCATTAACAGCTGCTCACCCACGAAGAATCGAGGAAGGGATTTATGGGCATCGGACCCCTACCCCTATCCCGAATCTGTACTGTGCGAAAAACGGTCTACAAGCTTCTCCTCCTCTCACCCTTCGGGGTACCCAAACCGGAAGAGATCACTCAGCGATACTCGTTTGCCTTCAGGAAACAGCGGTTCTCAGGCCCAATTCCTGCCCAACCTTACCCCCTCGGATTCCTGTTTTCTGGGGGTTCCTGGTCAAGGTCGTTTTGCTCAAGCGTACCCATGGGAACCTTCTCACAAGTCTCTCTCTCAATCCTCCGTAGACTACGCGAGCACGAGTGGATCTGGTGCTACTGTATTATCTGCAGATAAACACTACGTGCCCAACCCCACTTTCGTGTACCATCACCCTCAAGGTATGTTTTCAATCGTTTAACGCCTGTATATATTGAATGATCTATTCTCAGCGTTACCGCGATCTCCAGTCCAGGATGCACGCACAGGCCAGGGGCTTTCGACGCTGGGTACACATGCTCACTATAGCTTCAAACAAACAGTTGCATCCGAGGCTGTGGTAAAGGCAGCACAGAAGAAGCGAAGGAACCATGATGGCAAGATGTTCGACTGCCACATATGCCAAGCGCAATTGACTACGAAGCAGAACTTGCAGTGTATGTCCTTTCAAGGCAAGAAGTGGTGATTCGCTGACCTCGGCGTATCTCAGATCACGTTGCTGCGCATCTGGGCGAACGCAAATTTACTTGTAGAAAGTGTAGCAAGCCCTTCACCACACCTCACGTTCGCAACCGACACGAGCAGCGCTGCAAGAAATAAGATGACGTCTGAGGCCGGCCTCTGCGCGGACTTTTTTAAATATTCTTTGATTTCCCTCGCGTTTTGATACGATTCGCTGTTCACGTACTATTTACGATTGTAGCCATGATTTGATACCCCTTCGTACCTGTAGCATCACAAGGAATAGAAAGACTGTGTGCGCCATAATTTCTCTCTCGTATTGGTGGTTTGTAGAAACGTTTGTTAAGACAATATTACACCTTGGGCAGTCTAACCGGGACTGTTTCGACGGACTAATTAATATTGACGACCGTAGGATCATCTCCGCCAAGCAGCGCCATAGAAGCCAATAAGGGGCATGTTTGACATCATATATCCAACAGTTTCGAGGCAATGTTGATAAGTTAATGGTCGGTTTCAGGCCAAGTTCGGGAAGACCATTGACTCGTTGAATTCCCAAGTATCCTCATTGAACGCACGTGTGGCGCATAGGTTTGTGCAATGTGGCCTGAAAAGTGGCTGAAGTGGTAGGGGTATTTCTGAGATATTAATAATGTTTGATTTCAGCGCTTGACTGTGGTCCATTGGAGTCGGATGACCTGTGTTTCTTGCCAATAATGAGATTCTATTCTTTGCTATCTAACTCTTTTACTTGGCCATAAATAGACATCATAAGTTAATAATCATGCGAGCCGTCACAGGGATCAGCTGGAACCCTTTGCCTCACACAACCACCACCTTTTCGTAACACTTTGCTCACCACTGCAGTGGTAATACGGCGCCGTGACGACTTGCTTCGCGGAAAGTTATGAAGGCGGCTATGGATATGACCTGTTTGAACTCCCGACCTCCGACTCCTACCATAAACAATGATCTATCTACACGTGTTTTCAACGCGAGAGACGGTGTGGTATATACTGACACTGGGCGTTTCTCTTGTCTTCAAGTGTATCATGCTCCTGGGTAACACTGCCCAGTACATCCTCTTGATTCTGCAGGCACAAATGACGAATCGATGTCTTCACCTTTCACCTGGTCACAACGTGTCTCTCGAGCGCCCGCGCACAATTTCACAGCCATAGTCCTCCATGCTGCATGCAGAATATTTGTGTCACAGCAAAACATACTGCTCTTATTACGGGCAGTTCTTAAAAGGCTGGAGACTCATCCCGGCCCTACAGTTCGATCTCCCCGGTCGATGCAATATTCCAACCCTAGGTGAGTTACTCCCCTTCCTCCGTCAGGGGTGGTTTGCTCATACCTCCCTCACAGCACTCAGCATTCCTATATCTCTACCTCTAGACCATCGGAAAATTTCCTCGCTCCATCCCACATGGACTATTCGCATATTCCTAGCTACTCTTCGTCTTTCACCTCTTATTCGGCGCAACAAACCCCGACTTCAATGACTTTGCTCCAGCAGCACCAAGCAAGCTCCGATATCCACTCGTCAGGTCGATATGAGGATGTCTTGGACAGTGGTGTGGTAGCATCTGGGTCAAACGACCGCTATGGCGCAGGCATGTGCTACATGGCAACGACATCTAGCTCTACAGCAACTGGCACAGTCTCCCAGCTTCCACAGTCCACATCTGGTTATTCGTACACTTTCGGACAGCGTTTTACCGGAGCCGATTATGGCACTGTACAGTCCTTTAATCGAGGAATTGATGACGATAGCAATATGGCTACTATTGGTGCTACCGGCCACTCAGGTTACTCGACGAGTGCCGCGAACCGCGAGCCTTCTGGCTCTCCGGAATACGGATCACACGACGATCTCTCAGTTGGTGAAACACTCCTGATGATGGAAGAATATGAATCTCCCGATTCTATTCCCGAACCTCTTCCGGAGACTCTTCCCGCCGAGTACTCATACATGGCACCTCAACTTACCTCGCCAGCCAACCAGCGCGCTGCGACGGCAAGGAGAAAACGTGCAGCCAAGTACATTTGTGACATGTGCGGGTCCAAGTTGACCGCCAAACATAATTTAACAAGTAGGTCCACAATTTCCACGATTGTCTGCCTTCATTGACTGTTCGTTGAAGGTCACATGAACGCCCATTTTGGCATCAAACCCTTCCGCTGCCCTCATTGCAGGAAAGAGTACACTGCAAAGTCTACATTTCGTCGTCATGTGAAGACTGTACATCAGGATAAGTAGAAGAGTTTGTGCTTCGATCACAAGCTCCTACGTTCTTCAGTTTCTTGGGTTTTCTGGTTCGTAGATCGCTGTATTGGTACGATAGTGTAGTTTTGATTCACTTCTGAGCGCTGAGCCTTCATGTGTATCCGTAATAAGTATCCCTTTTATGTACTTTCATATGTCTTTTTAGTATATTGATAATTTTTTGTATTCCCCTCGAGGTAGCTGGGTATCTTACGATAAACGAAAGGGTAGGAGTAAATGAATCCTCGATCGAGCCTTGAGCGCTTGAGCGATCGTAATTTAGCTGTTTAGTCCCATTGAGACCTGTGGGACCCGTAACAGAGGTAAATAATGTCACAAAGTAATTGTCACAGACTCTATGTCACACTCGGCAAAAGTTCTTTAAATCGCACTCTGCAAAGTGAAACTGCCTTCTACTCTCAATGTCATGGAGAATGCTGAAGAAAAAGAATCATCGAGTGACTTCTCGACATTTTCTCGAATTTCCGCCTCTGAATTCAATGCCGAAATGGGAATGCGCGAGAGAATGCTAGAGGCTATCAATGCACGGATTGCCTGGGCTATGTTGCTCAAAGAGTCGCTTCAGGCTGGTATGTTTATCATAATACGATGATTTCATGGATTCTCACCTGATGTCTGTTAGATGTTCAACCATCTGCAGTTACACCTGTGTCGTTCAGATACGCTGCTTTAGATGCTCTGAAGTCATCTGAAAAGCCGATTGACTTTTTGTTGGACAAGGAGGAACCTGCACCTCCGAATATCAGGTTACAAGAAGCACTGCGAAACGCACGCCCAGCGCCAAGAGCCAAGGTAGCGCTTCCTTCCAATCCGAAGTCGACTTTCTTGTACATTCGTTCCACAAGCCTGACCTCAAGTCGAGGCGCGGACGTCGAGTCGAATTTCTTGATACTCAAATGCCCCGTGTGCTCGAGAATATCTTTCACTTCGCTACAAGGCTTGTTGAATCATGCTCGTATATCACATACTCTGGAATGGGGCACCCATGAGGACTGTGTTCGAGCATGTGCAGTTGCTGACCCAGATATGAACATTCATAAAGGTGTGGAGGTCGGAGTTGGCGCAGGCGGTATTCTTCCGGGACTTCGAACAATTTTCGAAAATGCTGTAGGATTTTCTCGTACAAAAACCATCCTCAGTGATCGCGCGCTCCAAGACGGTGAAGCAGAGGCCAATCACTCAACTAGTCATCTTACAAAAACACTTGGCCTTCATGGAGATACACCTGCCCTCGCACAATTTTGGGAAAGAACCTATTCGCCGGGGCATCAAGGTGTACCAGGAAGACGAGCCCGTTGATGTCTGTTCAGTCGCCGAAACGTCGTCTCTGCTTGTAACTTCCGGCGGAAATGCGTGGCGTCCGCGGTTTTCTCAGAGAGGTGAAGCGCAAGCGGCTGAGGAGAGAGTAGAGGAAATTCTCGAGAAAGAGGAGTCTAAGTCATACTCGAGAGAAGAGTCAAACGGGGGTGATAGGGGTTCAAGGAGTGTGTCCCGTCAAGCCTCGCTTGCCGCTGGGTCAACAAGATTTCATTTCACAACTCGAATTATAGTGACAGACCGCAGTTTCTGGATTGATTCGGGTGAGTCTTCAATGTTCCACTGTCTGGCATCCCTACGATCAATGATGTTCAGATACAGAATTGCCCTTCTCACACAAATGGATGTTAACTGTTGATTCCCCGTCCTACGTGAGTCTTACCCTGACGATATACATTATCGTCCGCTAACATTGTTCTAGAGTCATAATATCACAACCCTCCTCCGGAGTATGAGAGTCACACCATTGTCGTCTATAGATTCAGTCAAATGTTCACAGTCGGAGATCCAACAACCCCCTTTTGTGATTGTTGGATTAGCATCCCAGCCATTCCTCGCCAGGGTTGACTTGGTTTTCAATGGGATCGATGATCCCACAAGTAGCTCTGAAGGACAACCTTTCACTCTTGAACACTGGGTCGATGTAAGAAAGCAACCTCCGCCGGGAACCTCAGTCTAACAGCTGAACTTTAGCTTGATCCACTTCGTTCCTCTACAGCAGTCGTAGGGGAAGAACAAATCTGCGACGTTGAGCTGGACAAAAGGACGCATATAGGACCTGCAAATTATGAGTACCCACCGACGAGTTTCAAGCCCTTTTGGAAGCTTGCTGAGGCATCTCCTTTGGATACTCCGGGAGGTAACGTCAGCGCGTCAGCCACTCTCGGTATGTTCACGTTATCCTCCTACTTGTAAGTAATCTCACAATCAAGTCAGCCTATGAGAAGGTTCTTTTTGACCTCCTGCCTCGTTTTCCATTGACGCTTCAGGGTACGTCTAGTCATCATCTATAGAGATCTTACTTGACTGTTTTCAGAGTCCAAAAGAAAGCGCGGCATGAAACCTGTTCCTTACAAACTTGTATCATCGGAGACCCAGTTCTCAGACCTGATTGATGGTCGACGTAAGGCTATTGAGGTGAGTGGTATAGAAGGTGCACTGTTGATCAAAGCTTACCAATTTCAAGTGGGGCCGTGTTCGTGCATTGCGAGATGCCTATACCGAAATCATGAAGCAAGATACCAGCCCAGGTCTCCCCCCTTTAACCGCAGCCGACGTATATGCCTGGTTGCGAGAAGAAGGTCACTTACGCCCGCATACCAAAGTTCCGGTGACGGCACCTACTGGCCGTCCCGACCAGATTACTACTGGGGAGCTCAATTCTCGTTGGTGCTCACTTTGCGGATTAGAATGTTCTCTGCATTCGCTCCTGTTAGTTAAGCTGGTCAAAGATGAGATTGCTTCGACATGCTCGTCAGCTGCGATCACGGGGACAAATTGCCTTATTGCAACTCAGTATGACAGTGTTACCAAGCTGCGCCCAGTTGATGTTCAGCGCTTGACGGCACAGCCCATCTACCTACGCACACTTTCCAACGAAACTTCTTCAAAACCTTTGGCTCGGTTCTTGAACGAACACATCGTCCGTGCCGCTGATCCTCGCCTCACGCTGGAGGTCCGACGACTGATCCACCTTCTCGATCTACCGACCTTCAAGACGCCTCGCAGCTCTAAATCAGACTTTCCTTTGGACCATATGGGTCAAACACCTGGCGAAGTGGATTCGACTTTAGCTCCATATTCTCTGTTGACCATATGCTTGTGGCCCTTCATCCGGAAAATCGTTCTCTCCGGTTTAGATGTTGCCATACAGCAGAAAGGATTTGCAAACACACAGGCATTCCCTCGGAAACAAAACAAGAAGGGGCCTCAGGATCAGGAATCCAACATCAGCCTTCTTACCCCAGCCCACATCCTCACCGGAATCGGAAGCCGCGGAAGGGGAAAAAGTCGAGGCGGCGATCGCACAGACGAGGCAATACTACTGTGCTTATCTGGACTTGGGACTGTTTGGAAATCTCGCCGGGAGGAAGGGGAGGAATTCGAGAAGCCAGTGGTGGTGAAGTTGGAACAACCATAGTCCTGCCAACAAGAATTGCCACTGTCGTCCACGTCAATCGAGACAGAGAACTGCAGGAGCACCCAGGAGCTGTCTTGGTAAGACAGGTGACATCCGAGGAGCTAGCTACTGGGGCGACTCATATCTGACCACTCGAGTGGAGGAGTAGAGGTTTCTCCCGTAACCACGTGTTGGCCAGGAGCTTTGTGGAACGTCTTACGCAACACAAGCGCCTTACGACCTCTTTTCGCTCATGGATCAGTCGAATCATGAGCGCTGTTGGATCACGCGGTGAGATAATGGAATATGACTGGATATGGGGAAATGTGGATCCTGGATATCGAATAGAGTTAAGAAGCACCATGCGCTTTGATTCTATTGTAAGACGAGGATCAAATTTCTACATTGTGCTTCCTTGATATTATGAACACCTCTACCGTATAAAAGCTGCTTGCTGGGGATGACTGCTGGTTATCCATCAAGTTTTGTTTCTCTCTTTTGTTTCTCTTTCCACGCGATGGTCGCGTTCAAACAGTGTTTCCTCTCATTCTTCTCGCTCGTTGTGCTCGTGTCTTGGGCTGGCCCGACGCTGGCAATTCACGTTGACCACCATCACCACCCTTCTCATGCCCATATTGCTCATAACCGACGAAACCTGTGTCGTCCTCGCCTTGCATCCTCACAAGAACCAGCACCCATTGAAACTGCAGCACATTCGACTCCATACATCTCACAAGTTCAGCCTACTCCCTCCGACTCCTCCTTGAACAACTCACCAACAATACAAGTAACAGCAACAGAAGCCTCACCAACACCCTCCTCCTCTGACACGGTGAACCTCACATCATCCTCGTTTTCTTCATCCAGAACTCTAGACACCTCAACCATCTCATTCATTCCAAACGGCATCAAAGCGGGCGTAGCAGGTGGTGACGCGTACAACATCCTCCGAGATCATATCGGGTGGTGGTACGACTGGTCCGCTAATCCCTCTAAACCTGGGAAACCGATCGCAGTACCTATGCTTTGGGGTTCAGGTCATGTCGATTCTACCGATGCGAGTCGATTGAAACAGTTCCAACGATTGTCTGCTGGATCGGCACGTCCACCTTATGTACTTGGATATGAAGAACCGGATTGTAAAAGTGGTGGTGGATCGAGTGGGATGGATGTTTCTGGGGCGGTTAAGGAGTGGGAGAGTTTGATGGGACCACTTGGGAGGAGGGGAACGAAGATTGGGAGTCCGTCGATGTGTAGTAAGTGTTTCGCTTTTTTGTGCTTGTTCGGATGAGCTAACGGTTGTGATGGTGTATAGAACAAGCGGATGAGACTTGGCTTAAGGAGTTTGCTGGAAAGATTTCGACGCGATGGGACTTCACTGCGATTCATGTGAACAAAAATAACCTCGACGGTGTAAAAAAAGACATCGTAAGCCTTTTGTTAGCTATTCTACCCATCTTCTGAACGATTCCCAAGGACCACTACTGGAACACCTACCGAAAACCAATTTGGGTGACTGAATTCGCCTGCGTAAATGGTGAGTAGCTACAAATATCTTTCCGTTCTCACAATCCTCATATACAAATCTGATGTATAGATCACAACACGTTCCAACCATGCACGAATCAACAACATATCAACACGTTCATTCATCAAATCGTGGACTATTTCGAGCAAGACAATCGAGTATTCGCGTACGCATACAGTAACGGTGAAGGTCTAGGCGATGTTTGGCCGATGATGCATGGTGGTAAATTCAGGTATGATCATCTCATCCCGAACAATTAAACAGCCCAAACTGATGAATGATTAGTGAATCTGGGCAAACTTATTTGAACGCGATCAGTAAATATCATTAAGCGCGGGGCGCTCTAGCGCTTTTTGAAACAAAGGCGGCGTGCGATTCAGTCATTCCTTATACTTATCTTGACAAGGCACCGTACTAGAACAGGTTTTCTAGTTTATCTACGTGGCACGTTGAACAAGAGGATTTCAATGGACCATTCTTCTACCTTTGTGCTCCTTGTGCCGTCCTTGAATACGCAAAATAATGCATCAGTCGTACGATTCCTACTACAACACAAATCGAGTGAAATAATCGTCAGATAATGCAACACAATACCAAAAGCATTAGGTGCGGAGGCACAAGAGTATACACCACTCAGTAAATGTATGGGAAGATACGGTAAGGAACAAGCTTCTTATACTTGATCCAATCATCTCCATATCTGCGAATGATATCCATAATCAACATCACCTGGTTGGATCGTGAGAAGAGGTGAGAGAAAACGCACTTCTTTTGACAAGCTTCATCATCGCGGCGTTGGCGGTGGATGAGGAGAACGAGGAAATAGCAAACGTAGAAGTAGGTGATTGGGGTATCAAACAGCGTAGGTAGGGACCAGGCGAGGGCCATAACGAGGTCTCCACTGTGAAACAGCCAAACGTCAGTAGCGGAATCAAGGAAAAGAAGAAAGGAAAACTGACAGATAGTTGGGATGCTGTGAAAGACCCCACCAGCCACTGATAAGGAGTTTAGTGCCACGCTTGGTGTCCATGGACTTGAGATCTAAAACAGCATCAGTTCAAACACACTTCCTGATATCAGAACACCATACTCTTCGGGTTCTTGCCATTCCTAAACTCATTCTTCTCATTATTCGCGCTCCGGAAGATCCAATAGCCAAAGAGATTAACACCAATAATCGCAGCAGTCTTCAAAGGACCCAGCTCAACAGGATGGAAAGCCAAATACCTCGCTTGCAAACTATAAGTGAATGGAACCCAAGTAAGGTCTCCAACAGCAAGCATGAAACCGAAACCGTCCGTGGTGATATCCATGGTCGTGAAGAGGGCTGGTTCATTATACAGCCCGTCTGCAACATACCAGAACTGGAAGGCGAGGACAAGCCACATTGAGTCTGTGACTTTTTCGAGACCGCCTCGGCGGACAGCTTGTTCGCAGGCCATGCTGATGTTGATGAGGACCCAGAGGATCAGACCTGGACGGAGCTCGTTGAAGGATTTGATGTCGAAGGAGCCGATGGAGGGGTTGAGTTCGCGACCGATGAAGAACTGTGAAGATTTTTTGTTAGCGTGTGGTGGACATACAGAGACTAGACATGTACATCGTAGATGGGATTGCCAGAATTACCACCGAGAGCGAGAAGGGCACCCGAACGGAAGGAAGACGCGTAGCAATAGAGGGCTTGGACTGTCGACATCACAATAGAGGCGGTCAAGAAACCGACCCATTTCTCGTAGAGAATAGTGAACGACTGGGGCCCAAAGTTGAAGATGATGCCACTGGTGATGCCCAATGCGAGCAGGAACGTCGAGAACGCTGGAAAGGCGGAGTGAGTGCGCGTGCTAAGAATAAATTTGCGGAATGTCGGACCATTTATCTTGTACTTTTGCTTGCCACCGTTGCGGAGGGTGGTGCCCTCTACCCAGTCGCCCGGAAGAATAGCCCAGGCAAGGACGCAGAAGGCGTACCAGCCGAGGTAGATGAGGGCAGCTTCTGTATCCCAGAGCGAGGCCCACCACTGGGGGTTGGAAACAGCAGCGACGACGGCCTGGGAGTCGAACTGGGGGAGACAGGCGTTGCCCTCGCTGCAGCCAAAAGACAGGGCATAGGAAATAGCAGGAACGGTGAGGGTGACGAAGAGGGCGCCGGTCGGGCCAAAGAACTCGTAGTGAGTAGTTGGTGGATTCATGAAGAGAAGCTGACCTTCCTTTTTCAGACTCACCCTTCATGTCCCTCGCACAGCGTCTCAACGAGCTCGCTGCGGCACACGCCCAGCACCTCATCAGGTATCCCTTCTCTCTCTCTGCGCACAGACCATCTGCTGACACTGCCCAGCGACGACGACTGGAGACTCCTCCGCAAGGACCTCCTTGAGAAGCATGCCGCAGAGCCTACCCAGACCACCCCTAAGCGCCCCCAGGTTCAGGCCCTCCAGCCCCAGCCAGCCCAGCCAGCCCAGGATCTACCTCTGCGTCGCAAGCAGTCTGTTGTCTCTGGTGTTGCCAAACTCTTCCGGCGAGCAACAGGCCGTTCACCCAAGAAACAGCCTCCCGCTGTGGTCCTCGAGACACCCTGCTCGGACTCTGCCCACCTTGCTTCCCCACGTCGCCCCTCCCGCAAGCCCAGCCTGCTTTCCGTCATTCGTTCAGATCTGCAGCCCTCTTCTCCACAGCCATCACAGGACCAGGACGATCCTGCCGCACTTCGAGCTGCGATAGTATCTGCAGAGGCTGAACACACCCGCCTTCTCGATGCCTTTACCTCGCTCGAATCTTCCACCCTCAAGCGCATCCAGTACAAGACCGCTCGCAGACTCTATACACCAACCCCCACAAATGTGAGCGTGCTCATTGAGGGCCGGGAATGGCGCAAACACACAAAGCCAGTGCCCTCCATCGTCCTTCCTCCTCCACCCCAGCCTAATCACCGCCATCACCCCCACCCCCTCGCTCTTTCCACCCCCTCTTCCACAGGAGCTAATGACCAACTATCCATTCATTCTGCTGCTTCTTCGTCCAAAATATCTCTCGCTCGCTCCTTTACCTCGTTGCCTCGCCAACAACCTCTTCATTCTCAGCTGACCCCACACCCTCGCATTCTCACGCATTCGCTTCAACGTCAAAACTCTGTTTCTTCTGCTTCTACACAGAGCACCGGTGCGAGTAGCCGCCTCGTACTCGGTCCCCGTAGCGTAGGAAACCTTTACCTTACAAGTCTTGCCGAGCGCATATCATCCGATACCGTCGCTGAATCTCGCATCACAGAAGATACAGACGAAGTTGATATTGATGATCCTGAAGCTACGGATTACGAGTCAGCCCTCAACGAGCTCAACGACATCCGCCGACGCCGAGACGAACTAAATGCTCGATATGCCTCCAAACTCGAGTATCTCAAAGCCAAACTCAGAGCTGCAGAACTTCATGAAAGAGTAGTCCGCCGTTGATTATGTCGCTTATTCCTATCATATACAGTTTGTAATACTTGGGACTTTTTTTCAGTGCAAATGGAGGTCTGGATGTAATATGCTGTAGTATAGTGCTAATAATAGAAATAACCTGTCCTTTAGTCTTTCTTGACAAAATCCCGGACGCATTGCTTCGCCATCTCATACTAGTCAATACTCTATCAGAAATGTCCCAAAAGAATCCCCGAAAACTCACCTGTTCATCTGTATCACAGACCAGGAGACGCCTACCTGCCCCGGTTCCGATATCCCAGGCACCGCTTCTGCCTTTCTTGTTTACTGTATCGTCCATAGCTTAGAACCCAAGGCATTGAGCTCGTTTACCTACCGCTTTCCTCAGGTGCCAACTCTTTTCCCCGATACCTCCGAAAAACACCAATGCATCTACTTCACCACCCAACTTGACAAAGTAAGCACCAACAAAACCCACAATCCTGTCCATAAAAATATCAAACGCCAGCCGACAAATATTTCCCTCCACCTCCTCGGATGGCCGGTGCAACTCTGCCTTATCCACCACCTCCGCAAAATCCGTCGTCCCACACATAGCTTTCCATCCCGACTTTTTGTTCAAAACATCTTCCGCCTGTAGATGACATCATTCTTCATTAAATTCAAATCACAACCCTGAAAGTCTATAAAACTACAACCCTGAATCGGGGTCGGGTTGACATACCAACCAAACTGAGATAGTGTGTAATCTTGCCGGCTTTATTGGTATCATAGTGGAAGATCAAGCTGGGATCTATGGCGCCTGAACGTGTAGCGCCTGGAAGTCCTGAAACGGGTGTTAAACTCATTGATGTGTCGTAGGATTTGCCGTTCCGAATGGCACATGCTGATGCACCTGAACCGAGGTGTAGGAGGATTAGGTTGAGAGATGAAGCTGGTTTTTGGAGGTATGCTGATACCGAGTTGAGAATATATGGGTCTACGAATGGGCTTCAATACGTGTCCATAGGCAATAACGAGTTACGGCAACATACAACTTATACTATGGAAACCATACTTCCGGAGGCCGTGCTCTTCGGCAATTGTCTGGTCAACGGGATACGTGGATATATGTGGAGGCATTGAACGATGGAAAATCGTATCGAAATATGCCACAGATACAGCCCTAGGGAGAACGTCTGTGCAAACTTTGATAACTGAAAGCGCCGCCCCGTTGTGCCTTGCAACCCTCAGGGAATTGAATAGTCGAGTATCAATCACTTACAATGGCACTAGATCCGAGAGTCTTGTCATCTGAGAAATACTCTTCTCGTTCACGACAACGGGCTCGTCGTATCTCCCACTGTGTACAACGCGATGACATACATGGCTGATTTTTTACCTGTCTATGTCACTATCGTCCAAGAACTCGAGGAACCGAGCAAACGCCGCAGAGTGGTCTTGAATATTCTCAGAATCACTCTTCACATTCAACTCTCCAGGTTTGACAGTAAACGTCACTGAAGAACACGAGATACCCGTGACAGACGCAGTCAACAAATGTCCAAGCTTTTCCTCATCCCCAGTCAGCAAAGAGTGAAAGCTTGAGGGAGGACGAGCCGGCATTCACAGCGAGTATGTATGACATGACAAAGTATACAGCTCATCTCTCCCAACTCGAGGTTTTGAAGGAGTACAGGGGGAGACATGGCATCCAAGTAATGACGTCAACACTTGATGTAAATGTCAACCATGACCTCTGAGCGCTTACAACCTACTTTAACCCCTTCGACCACCATGGCGTTCCGAGTCTCCCATTTCCAGACATCCCAGGCCAACAACTCACTCAACCAAACACACCTCCTGATCCTTCTCATATCCCAGACTCCATTTCACAACAAGCTGTCCAACTCGAATACAAAAATTTTCTCAACCAAGATGACTTGATTTCAATCCAATCTTTCAGACGGGCCGCAGATTGTATCGCAGCTGGTACGCTCACCTCCAACACATATCTTCTTCCCTTCCACTCCCCAAAACTTCAAAACATCCAGCAATGATATTTTTACGAAACAACATCCTCCTCGAACGCGATTTGACCTTTGACGATATCAAACCCCGTCTCTTAGGTCACTGGAGTACCTGTCCAGGTCTTGTTCTCATTTACGCACATTTGAACAAAATCATTCGCGATACTGGTGTTGAGATGCTTTATGTCGTAGGACCAGGTCACGGTGCACCTGGTATTCTGGCTTGTCTCTGGCTTGAAGATTTTTTGGGTACTTTTTGACCCAAGTATTCGAGGAATTATGAAGGTCTTTTCAACCTTATTACAACTTTTAGCGTACCAGGTGGCTTCCCCAGGTGCGTACACTTCCATAAGCAAGACAAAAACCGATTTTGACGGGTAAGAGCAGTCACATAAATGGACAAACTCCAGGTGCGATACACGAAGGCAGTGAATTAGGTTACGCTCTCAGTGTCGCTTTTGGTGCTGCTATGGGCAATCCTGATTTAATCATACCATGTGTGGTGATGGTGAAGCTGAGAGTGGACTTACTGCGGCTGCATTGCACGGATTCAAGTATATTGATCCTGCGGAATCTGGCGCTGTGTTGCCTATTTTGCATATTAATGGGTTTAAGATTTCTGAGAGGACGATATATGGTGCTATGGATGATAGGGAACTCGTTTCGCTCTTCGTGTACGTCATGCTCGCCTTTTGATTTTTTTTTCTCATTAAGATGCTTACTTGTTCAGCGGATATGGCTATCAACCTCGTATTGTCGAGGACATGGAATATCGATCATGACCTCGCCGCTTCGCTCCCTCGGGCTATATCCGATATTCACAAGATTCAACACGCTGCGCATACAGGCAACCCTATCGTCAAACCTCGCTGGCCAGTCATTCCCTTCCGTACGCCCAAAGGTTCATCAGCGCCGCAATACGGTCCAGATGGCAACATTATCGAGGGCTCATTCCAGTCTCATCAAGTACGTTTGCCAAAGGCCAAATCTGACGAGAGACATCTCCGGCTTTAGACGCCTGGCTAAAGAGTTATAATCCCCGAAGACTTTTCCAGGAAGATGCTCTTCCAGTCGAAGCTGTTCGGAGACTCATTCCTTCTATAAATAACAAGAGGTTGGGTCAAAAGAGAGAATCGTACAAGGCTTACGTACCATTGGATGTGCCGGATTGGAGGCCGCTCGCCGTTGAGAAAGGGTCTCAGGAGAGTTGCATGAAGTGTGTTGACACATTTTTGGGAGAAGTCATAGCCTCGTAAGTTTCCTTCCCAGCTGTTGGATCATGCACGCTGATGCCGTACCTCCAGAAACTCAAAAACATTTCGCATCTTTTCTCCCGATGAGCTCGTCTCCAATAAACTCGATGCCGTTCTCGAACGTACCAGCTGCAACTTCCAATGGGATACGCTCTCTCGCGCTCAAGGTGGTCGCGTTATTGAAATACTTTCCGAACACACTTGCCAAGGCATGCTCCAAGGTTACACTCTCACAGGTCGCACAGGCCTCTTCCCCTCATACGAAGCCTTCCTCGGCGTCATCCATACCATGATGGTGCAGTACTCCAAATTCACGAAATTGGCGCAAAGAAACACAGTGGCGACAACCTTGTGGATCCTTGAACTACGTTGAAACGTCTACCTGGACGAGACAAGAGCATAATGGGTTTTCGCACCAAAATCCGAGTTTTATTGGAGTGGTGTTGAATCTCAAGCCTGAGGCTGCAAGGGTATATCTTCCTCCTGATGCAAATTGTGCTTTGAGTACTGTGGTCCATTGCGTTGGAGCAAAGAATTATGTGAATCTGATCGTGGGGGGTAAGCCGACGCCGGTTTGGTTGGGCCGTCAAGAAGCTAATAAAGTGAGTGCGGGATATTAATGAAATGCTAACACTCTAACATCTCTTAGCACTGTATCGCAGGTACATCTGTCTGGAGGTTTGCTAGCGTTGATGGCGGTATAAACCCCGATGTGTATGCTGAGTTTCGTATCTTAATCTCGAAATCCTTCTGATCTCAAACAACTTCTAGCGTCCTCGTCGGTGTAGGGGTAGAAGTGACATTCGAAGTCATAGCTGCTGCGTCCCTCCTGCGCAAGCGCTGCCCCAACCTCCGTGTTCGGGCCGTCAACATCACAGATCTCATGGTTCTCAATCATAAATATGCTCATCCTCATGCTCTCGATGATGAACAGCTCAGCATACTTTTTACAGAGGATCGGCCGGTACATTTCAATTATCATGGTTATCCTTTTGAAACTGCAAGGCTTGTTGTTTGGCCGTCCTGGATTGATGGAACGCGTCATAATTGCAGGGTACAAGGAAGAGGGAACGACGACTTCGCCTTTTGATGTGAGTTTGTTCTTCAATTTCGTTATAGTGATCCGCTGACGAGGATCTTCGTCGGTAGATGATGTTGTGCAATAATATATCGAGATTTGATGTCGCAACTGCTGCTATTCATGGTGGTTCTAGAGTTAACCCCAAGGTCGCTGTAAATGCGCATATTGAGATCAGTGCACTCAGACACGAGGCCAAGAAGGTCCAGGATTATATTTATAAGCACGGGGAAGGTGTGTAGTTTCGTATGACTGATGTTTGCTGACAACACGGCTAGACCCAGAGGAAACCTACGCCACACCATCGTTTGATTGAAACGTGTTCTCTATCACGGGGGGGGGCGGTTCTTCAGCGAGAGTTTTGGGGTTCGATTGTTGAGCTGATCTAGGCATACTTGGCTCATGAACCAGCTGACAATTGCCATTTGATCCCGTGCTACTAAGTAGGGACCAATACATTTTTGTGGCCGTGACGCAATACTGTAAGTGCTCTTTTACCGGTGAACGGCCCTGAATCCTGAAAGACTGGCATAAGCGGTCCAAGAATGTGACATTTAATACGGTTCTACCATCTACCGCGACTGAAAAGAAGCAGACTACACCGAAAAGATTAGCAGGGAGACGCAGCCAAATAGCGCCCGAACCGTACATGGCCATGTATGCCGCTAAATGTAGTCTGGTGCGGTGCTTCAGTGCTTCGCGAGTTGGTTTTTACTAGGTCCAGGGTTACAATACTCACTCCATCCAAGGGTCCCAGTTTGTTCTTACTGGAGTCCTGATGCTCGAGCGTCTGATTCTTGTGACGCTAAATTGAATCTATTCCTGGACCGGCAGATGCCGATGTCTCTCGAACGTAAGTTTGGTTTTCTCACCCTCACTTTCACGGAGTTTTAACTGGAGGTTCGGAAGCTGGATTAGCGCCCAACCGCGTCATGTGACCAACTACCACAACACTTGAACTTGATGACCTCCCCAAAAAATTCCCAAGTTCTCATCGAGTTCGCAAGAAGTTCGACAACGCTGAGCGTTAACGGAGAATCTCTGCGGCGCAACAGGCTTTGTATGATCCTTAGCTCTGCTGATGTACCCTGTGTTTTGGCTAGTTGGTTATTTACGGCGTGTTACTGATGTCAACAATCGCTGATAGATTTCGATTCCTTCCTTCAACTAGAAGTAGTAAGTAGCTTGTGGATTCTGAATTCTGGATTCGAAAGAAGGGTGATGATGCCCTCTTCGTTCGCTTTTGTTCCCAACTCCCCCAGGCTCTTCGGCTTCCCAGTCCTTAAAGTCCAAGTCTAACCGCCAGCGACTCTATGCCCCTCGTTTTGTTATCCCCAGGGCCTCTCATTCTGCTATCTTCCGGGTCATCATTCATCACTAACTCCTCCGCCACTCGTTACTCTTGTGCTCCACTAGTACCTTGATGATCTCCTTGAACCTTCCTATATGCACAATCTCCGTTCACGGATGAATCCACCTGTCCATTGATGGTGTCAACTCACGCCCTTGATCTCCTCGGGCGAGCTTTTATAAAAGACCACTACAGTTCTTTCTCCTTGTGGCATCTCTCGTCCCCCCGCCTCGATCCACTTAAGATTTCACCCCCATAAACCCGAGATGGGAACGGTCTCTTGTCCGATGACTATCCATCCCAGCGGTATGCCATTTCCCCCCAACACCCTCGTAAATTACTTTGACTGCCAAGTTGACCGTCGCCGATCGACGAGTAAGCCTTATTGTTTGCCTTTATCCGTTCTCCGTTTCTCACGAATTGGAACTAATCTGGGCTTAACAGCAAACACTAGGGACTAAGTCCACCGTACATGAGGCCTACTCCAACTCGATTAAGCGAATGAACTGTCGTTCGTATTACGGTACCGTCTGTCTCGTACCGGCCAGAAATTTTCGGGCGTCTCCAGTTTTGTGCACCTTCGCCAGGCACCATTGAACCGCGCCAGTTCGCCTTGGTCATGCATCTAGAACCTTGCCACCTCAGACGTGAGCCCATGGGAAAACTCCCGTGCCAGTCACCGTTTCTCCTGTGCCATCCTCGCGCGTTTAGGAAGTCGTACGGCGAATTCCGCCTCGACTTCATGGGGTCTCCGAGTAGTCCTCATGAGCTCCTTCGCCACCGCACTAAACCACCTCCACCGACCCCTACTAGATACACAAACGCTCCTGTGGAAGGCCGGTCCAGTCCTCCGAGATTGAAGACGACGGGGCCATTGTAACAACGACAGAAGAAAGCTTCAAGCGAGCGTCCTCCTGATAGAGGCTACAGGTTGGTTTCCAACACACAAACGGCATCTTTGGAAGGATATCCACCAGCTCGTGTGCGTCTCGGGGCCGTGGCCTGTGTGGGGGCCGTACAGCCCCGAAGATTCATTCGGGGTCCTCGGCCAACAGAATACTACTTGAAGTCGCTTTCACCTGTGAGGCTCCCTCATTTTCCTACGCCTTACACCCATAAACCTCACCTCGTCTTATGTCTCTTCCAACAAACCTAGACAACACTCCCACTCACAGCGTCTCGCTGCTCGAGTGGCTTGATGAAGACCCTCTCGACGGTGGTAATCATTGCGACATCTACAAAAGACGCTTGAACGGAAAACTTGTGGTAAGTCGCGGCCTTCTCCATGCACTCTCCTCCGCGAGAATTTATCTAACCTCCATCCCAGGTTATCAAGCATTTCCGTGGAGTCAACCCAAATCGGGCAGATGTCGGGGACCGACTCAAAGAGGTCTGTCGTCCCTCCGATGTCCTCCCGCCAATTCATATTTACTCGGGTGTTACAGAGTCTCAAGAAAGAAAGCATACGTTGGATGCGCCTGAATCATCCAAGTGTCTGCCGAGTGTACATGATTGCTGAAAGCTTCAATTGCCTACCCGCAGTTGTTATGGACTATCATCCGCGCGGATCTCTCAACAACCATATTACAGAGCACGATCCTCCCTTCGATCAACGACGCCAATGGGTGAGTGATGGACGGAAATCCGCTCTTCGTTGGGCCAATATATATATTTCCAGGTCCTCGAGATGGCTCAAGGCCTTTCTAGCTTACACTCATCCGGAGTGTGTCATGGAAGCCTCCGCTCTGTGCGTGCTATTACTCTTTGTCCCGTCTGTTGCGTATCTGATCTTCGGTTTGGCAGTCGAACGTCTTTTTGGACACGGAGAATAGGGCTGTGCTTGCCGATTATGGCATTTCTCAGTACATCAATGACTCCGACTTTACTCAAACCAGATTCAACGACCTCGTTCGCTGGACTGGCCCAGAAGTGATCTCTCCCGCGCCCGACCAGGTTGTTCTGCAAGATAAACTCGACATTTATGCTCTTGGAATGACGATGCTCGAGGTGCGTGCTCTCTCCGCGGCCTACGATTTCGTCAGTGGCTCTGATGCGAAATTTCAGGTCTTTACCGGGAAACCACCATTCTCAGATATTCCATCGCATAAGGTCCCCTCTGCGATCAGCGAGAATACTCGCCCGATGCTCCCGGAAAGCATCGCAAGTAATGCTGAACTTAAAGATGTTTTTGACGCTTGCATCCGTGCAGTGCCTAACGAAAGACCTGGCGCCAGTGAGGTCACGGCACAGCTGATGGCTTTGACTTGATCTCACTCGCACAAACCTACGCCACGGCTTACCCAGGTATAGCCTCTCCTCTTCGATGAGTTCGATTTACTGATGTACAATACACCGCTCCCACCAACTCTTGCCCTTTGTTGTGTTCTGTATCACTTCTCGATTTCTCTCATTTTCTCAGTCAGCTTTCGGTACACGTGGACAACGTTAATATACCCTTTTTCGAATAACTGAACATCCAGTGGTATCGACCGTTAGACCTGTCAACGATGCCCCACCAATCTTGAGCACTTGATCCACGGCTTTTGAGATTTACAATGTAGAGAAAAACGGAGTTTGCGACTTTGCAATGTGGTCGCAGTCGACCTTCGAACTCAGCGAGCCAATTGACAGGCCACAACGCCATGATTCATGAACCATTCCGTTTGACCTGATAATTGTCCCATTCACCGTATTCTCTTGGCTGTATGACTCATGTAGTAATAACTCTCTGAACCCTTGAGGATGTCCTATGACATATTCAGGTGGCGTTTGTTCTCTGCGCAGTGCTTGGACCTGGGCCTGACCCAGGCAGTGCCGTGCACTGTACAGTAGTACATCCCATCTTCTGCTTAGAAAACCCAGCCTCTAGCCCGCTTGCTTAACAGCTTTTGCGCTCGGCGGAAGTATCTACTCTACTGCGATCAACCACAGTGAAACGAGCGAACCTGTCGAGCTGCAAGGAAAACACCGACTTGATTCATTTGGTGTTCGCTTAGCGTCTTAATTTTCGATATCAGTCCAGTCGACTTGTCCAGGTCCTCGAAGCCAGCGAGTACCCTACGCTATTCAAGGGCGTTGCCTACCAGTCGTAGCCCAACATGGAGGGGTGCACTAATCACTCGGAGCCTTTTATTCTGTGGAACATTCGGAACACGTCAATATACCCCTGAGAATCGAGAACTAATTAAACATACGACTTCTTGCGATCTGGATTCCCAATCTTTCGTTACCAATAGAGGACATTGGCTAACCCTTCGGGTTCGAAGTCAGGTCTGTCATCCCTTTAGCCTGGCACCCAAATCTCCCCCCTTGCACCACTAAAAACTACGCTTCAACATTCTCTGGTATCTATAGTAGTAGTTCTTGAAGCGCCTCTGTCTTGATCAATTAACTGGACTCGAGAGCTCAAGAGCTCCAGTTTGTTCATGTTCAGATTGAATCTTGTTCAACTCAGGAATATATACTGAAACGCGATTGGACTTTGGATAATCGCTCCTGAACATTGAAGTTTTAGTACTGGTCAAGGATCAGGCCTCAGGTTTAACGATCATCACCCTGCGCGCCTATCATTGTCTTAACTCAATCTAATCATCATGTGACCCAATACAAGAGGAACTAAACTTATGTTGAACAGCCAGAAATCAAACGGGTTCTCATCAGCCAGGCTTCAGAGAAGGTTGACCGTGCCGAGAGTAAGCAAGTGCTTATAGCCTCTGCTGTGTAGTGTGCTTCGGCTGGTTACCTGACAATGTCTTGTTGATGGCCGCAAACGAACTGTTGGCGGTTTTCTACTTGTTCCCTCTTTCAAGGTGGCAGAAGTTGCCTACGGGTTCGAAGCTAACTCGATTTTGATACCTCTGGTGTTTTGTTGCGTCCTGTTCCCAGGCTCATCGGCACCCTGGCCCTCAAAATCCGACTCGAGCCATTGAACCTGTCGGTAGCTCTCATGTCCTTCCTTATGCCACCTCTACTACCCGCTCACGATCCTCCGCGATACGTTTCCAACGAAGGCTCCTTGTCTCTACCATCCTCCTGACCTGGTCCGCTAGGCCCCGCACAAACAGCGAGTCTTCGGATAAAATCACGCCTCTCGTTGATGGTGTCTTGTCACGCCTGATCTTCTAGCGGACGGGGCTATACGTCGCCATCCGTTGTTGCCTGTTGTAGAATGTTCCTTCCCTCGGATTTTGGTCCTCGATCTGTCTCAAAAGACAGGGGTCCAGAAGATCTCTTGTCCAAAGACTATCCACACCAAAATCATACTACACTTCGCCCAAACACCCACGGATACCACATCCACTGCCTCGACACTTATCGATAATTGAGTCAGTCTCCGTCTTGATATCGCCTCACAGTACCTTGACCATTTACACTGGCAGGCATCAGCCAACCTTGGGTATATTGGTGGTTACTTTTTCTGCGCACGAGGCGCTCCAACTCAATCAAGTGAATGAAGTGTGGTTCACGGTTACAGCAACCTTGAACCATATAAATCTTCTCAATGGTGCCGGGCTCTACTCATAGACATAAGGACCCATCGAACCGCGCCGGCTCACTTCGTGACCGTGCCTAGGAATCCCAGGTGTAGTAACTTTTCCCTCCAATTACAAGAGCCCTGGAAAGCTCTGCGTCACTGCTTTTTTCGTGCAACCTTCCCACATTTGGAAACCCTACAGACGAACACTCCGATATCTATTTCATTCACCTACAAGCATGCTTAAAGAGCCACTCTTTAAGGGTTCCTATAAAAAATTTCCGAACCCCGATGACATGGGGCGCGTCACAGGCAAAATCCAGTTCCACGTTGGGCCATCATCGGAGATCCTAGGCTCGACTAATGCTGACAAAAGAAGGTTCTCTGTGGGTGGTCTTCTGCCTATGCTTCCAACTTGATTCGTATATGCACGCAGTCAATTCCGGAGGCTATTCGCCATCAGACATGGCCTAACGATGTCACCTCATCCAACCTCAGGAACAGCCCCCGGGGAACATATAAGGCCTTGAACCGGCATCGCTGAGCCCCAATTTGTTCGCTCTTCCTTAGTTCTCCTGGACTTATCTCCCCCTCACGATTCTTTGTAGTGGAACGACAATGTCTCCCCTTGCTCACGACGCTTTGCTAAGTGAGAGCACCATCTCTCACAACAACCGACCGCCCTTCCCCCTCCAGAAGCTTGGGAAGAACCCAATTGGCGGCGGCACTTGTGCGGATGTTTTTGTGGGCAGCATGAAGGGAAAACCTGTGGCGAGTAGTCATTCTTGATGCCCATGGTGCGGTCAGAGTCGTATTAACCACTTTATTCAGGCTATAAAGCAATTCCGCACGAGCAAAGCAGATATGAGAGACCAGTTCAAAGAGGTTCATAGTTCTTGCGTTTCACTGCTCTCCGACGCTCGATTTTTGTTTACAGAACCTCGAGAAAGAAAGCGCTAGTTGGAAGAGCTTAGATCATCCAAACGTCTGTCGAGTGCACACCGCGGTGATCACTGAAGACCTTGGTTTCCTACCCTCGTTAGTTATGGACTACTATGGGCGTGGCTCGCTCGACAAATTTATCAAGGAACACGATCCCCCGTTCCATCAGCGACTCAGATGGGTGAGCATTGTCAATGTGAATCCTGCGTCATTAGCTACATTTGTTGTGGCAGGTCCTCGACATAACCAAAGGCCTTCACAAATTGCATTCGGCTGGGGTGTACCATGGCAGTCTCCGATGTGTACGTATTACTACCATCGCCTTTATTGCTACCCAATTGATTCCCTTCCTCTTTGGTAGGGGAACGTCTTTGTGGATGATGAAGACAGGGCTGTCATAGCCGATTATGGTGTTGCACAGTTGACCGACAACCCTGAATTTACTTTCGCCAAGTTAGCAGACTCGCACCGCTGGGGTGGTCCGGAACTGGTCTCGTTTACATCGAACTCGAGTATCCGACAAGATAAACTCGACATCTACGCTCTGGGAATGACGATGCTCGAGGTGCGTTTTTTCCATCAAGTTCCCGACTCCAGTCAGTCATACAACATTCCAGGTCTTCTCCGGGAAAAGGCCTTTCGCTGAAGTCCCATCGCACAAGGTTCCGCTTGCCATCAGCAAGAACATTTGTCCGAGGATTCCAGAAAGCATGGCAGGTAATGCTGGACTAAAGAATGTTTTCGATGCGTGTACCCGTGTAGCCCCCGATGAAAGACCTGACGCGAATGAAATAATCAAAGAACTGAAAGCCGTGAGCAGTTCATATTCATCTCACAAAAATACGGTGTCGCTCACGCTGGCATAGTTTCTTCCCCTTTGATAAAGTGATGATTTTTACGAATGTATAGTACATAGCTTCTCGCGAATGCACTGGTTCTCGGCGGATGCACATCCTGCACCGCTATCTATACGTTGTGTTCGATCACTTTTTCCCCTCAGTTGTCAGGCCAGCAGGACAGTTTAATATATCTTTTTCTGGATACATGAGCATTTCGTATCAGACACCCCTCCGGAGAACTCAACATCATGGTGCATCTATCACGTATTATGAGCAATTCCCACAACCTCCGAGCAATGGCCTTTGCAAATGACAACACTCGAATATAAGACCTGTGAAATTACATAGTAGTGCTCGAACCGAGCCAGCACGATGGATGCCCATATCGCACTTCGAATACCTGAGCCATTCCATTACACCACATGCTGCCATCCGTGCACCCATCGTATGTAGTGTTTGCTTGGCTCCACCACGCCAGGCTGACACTGGTGTACCCTAGATGTGGCGTTACTGTAGTTTATTGTAACCCAGTATATGCTTACCATTGTTAGTCTGCTCAAAGTTCTCAAAGATTTGAGTTCTAGGTGACTACAGCACATGTAAACCAAAGCTTGATGGGATGAGCAATCTTCTGGAGCTCCTGAGCCTTAAATCAGACCGAAAGAACTTTGATTCGAGCTCAAGTTCTGGCGACCTTTCTTCCGTGATTGCTTCTATATTCTTTACATTTCTCTTTCTGACATTGGCGCAAAGCGAGGAAGACTACATTAACCATTCGGCTCTAATAGTATCGTGTTTGCAAGGTGTCTGGAACACGTTTTTGAAAGAGTGGCGGCGTAAGCTAATTTTTGTGTCGCAATCAACATCAAAAGAGGCACTATAATACGAGTCTGACTCTGAGAAACTGAGGAGCCGCACCGACTATGAAGGCCTGTAATGGCCGAGTTGAGGACTTGCGTAGTCACTACAGGTAATTGAATATCGAGCTATAAGCGCCTGAGAGCTAAGTGCTGACCTGAGTCCGAGCCATAGTAAATTTATACTTGTTGTCTGGTGGCCACGTCAGGTCCTTCGTCCTGACACACTCATCGGAAAAGTACTGGCCGAGGTCCAATCCCACTCCGTATATGCTATTGTTTCTTGACATTAAGCCGCAAGTTTCAACTGGCCAGTGGTTACTCACGAGTACTCTTCCGAGTCTGCTGAGACGAGCCAGGTGCTCCACTTTCCTAGCTCGACTCGACATGTGATCTTCCGATTTCAGAATTGACTGCCCTCATCGCCTGCTTAGACGTTGTTCTTGCCTCTGCGAGCTCACGAATCGCTCACCTCTCTGGTTTTCCGTGTACGGCGTCTCAACCTAGACTTCGACAATTGCCCGCCGACGCCATTGTTTCGCTCTGCTTGTATACCTGCTTTGTTTCCAAAAGTCGTCTTGCGTCTGTAATCCAGGTGTACAGGACATGAATACGTCTCCGCGCCAGGTATTGTTGCCCTCGAACAACTGCCCTCTTAATATGCGAAGGTAGTACTATCCGCAGTTAATCCCTGGGACTGAGGCAGCTAGACTTCGCTGAACTGTTTTCCAGGCTGACAAGAACTTATCCCAAGGATTCTTGGATGCCATCCTAGAACGTTAGAACCAGGCACAAGATCTGGACGAAGCCCTCGCTCACAGGAAGATTGAAGTATGCGGATCGTATTCAAAATCGGAAAAAGACTCAGTACTGATAGGTTTACTTGTCGGTTTAGGTTGTTACCTCGTCGGAGGTTGCTGCAAATGTGACTCGGTTACCGTGCCACCTTGAGTTGATGTCGAGGAACGACCGCGATGAACATAAGCAAGGGATTAATCGGACCGATCCTACTAGTACTGTACTCGTTTATGAGCTTTCTTGTTCGGCTCGCCGCTAAGGCAATAACTGGTTTCAACTTTCAGGTCATCCTCCTTTGTCAGGTATCCCGGCACACCGCGTCCCACTTGCTATCAGCATTAACACTCCCACCTCCATAGTTCCCGGGAGATATCACGAGCCATGCTAGATTGAAACACCTATTTGACCTCTATACTCATCAAAGTCCCGAAGAAAAGTCTCACACAAAAGAAGTCGCGACAACTCCGAAAGGGACAAGTCATCTCGAACCCTCGATCATCGATCATAGTTTATTACCCGTTAACTTATACCCTTCTCTATACAGATAGATGAGACGGCCTAGCATCTTCAATTCTCCATTGTCCTTTACCCATACCAGCCACCCTCTCAATCACCGCCGACAACGAAATGCTCGGATTTTCGGCTTTCACTTGCGGAGATCCTTCGGAGCCATTGAAATCGCTACCCCGTATAAGGTCTCGGTAAACGTGAGATAGATCACCACGCTGAAATCGACGCCCTTCCGCTCCAACTTCCAAGGATTGGTTTTCTAGGGTCACTTCATGTGCTATATACTGGCGTATTGGTGTTGACAGGAGACCCCGCGCTTGCCTCTTTTACTGTCCATCCTAGTACTATCACGTTGGTCTGACCCTTTGGTTGCACTGTTCTCTTCCGACTCGACGTGCCAATGATATCTCAGTTATGTACCATGTGTTTCAGATTCTGGGTTTGGTATTCAAGAACTCAAAGTTGTACGTCAAAGAAGATAAAAGGATAACGTCCGACACCTATAATGAATCTCTCATCTCTCGTCAATCGTTTTGAAGAGATGAACAAAGCTCATGAGCAATAGGCGGAAAGAACTTCTAATGCCGCCTAGCCCAACTTTCAACTCAGTTCAACCCAGATCGAATCTGTGTGGCCTTGTAAAAATCACAGAATGGGAACGAGTTTTCATCACGCTCATGAAAACTTAGGTGAGTCACAGACCAAACGACCTATGTGGCAAATCTTCGTTGGTCTCGAAAAGCGTCACCCTTTGCCACAAAAGGACCGCAGTACTTCCCTTTCACCATCGACAAGGCAAGCTAGAAGACGATAAATATATATGCAATCTAATACTAATCGTACAGTAAACTACCCACAAATAAAAATACGCGAAATAAACATAGTACTTTAACGACAGCGAGTGTCAGAATAACAGTGTCCAAATGCTCTATCATGCAAAACGATCTCATGGCCCCTCGAGTAACAACAAAGAGAAATTGCTCTTTGCAATCACTATCCATCAGGGCATGCCCCAATCTGCTGCTGTTGCGTTGAACGCATACAGGAAACCGGTAACGACTCGTAATCACCCATCTCATCCTCTGATAACCCAATTTCAATAATAGAATTCGTTAATTCAATCACACTCGTCGTGAACTTTCGTGGCGGCATCGTCATTCCC